>BROE01000017.1:4279047-4299639 GCA_036571765.1 Plecoglossus altivelis | reverse complement strand
CCACCCCCCCCCAACCAGTGACCCAACGTTATTGCAAGGTTCCGTCACCAATGTTGCAGCAACGCAGGTGGAGCATTTTTGTAACATTAGGTTGGGATTCTTACTGCAGAGACCCACATCAGACTTGTGTATATGAAGTGTAAATTTGTTTTAGTTTTTATGTTGTTCAAGAGGATCAGTTAGTGAGCCTGGTGACAGGCGTAAGGCAACTTTGTAATTGTATTATATTTACTGTACGATGTAGAACATTCAATAACTATTAAAATCTTTCCCAAAAAGTTAAGCGTTCCCTGAGTGTTTTTCTCGCATCATCACCTGCATGACAAACGATTTAAACTTGCATGGGAAGGTTCAACAAAAATCACCCAACATTGACTAGAGACGTCCGCCAGTATGAATTCGACGTCAGAAACGGAACACGTTTCCTAGTTATTGTTTTTTTGTAACGAATTTCAAACTACAAGTAACTACATTGACTGACCACTTAGCAGAAAGGTAAAGTGGATTTCAGCCGTTGAGACTAATCGAAATATGTATCCTACTGTAACTAATAATGTTCTGACATTTTCATTTACCCTCAGTACCAAGCCTTGTCAATATCAAGGGATATTTAGTTTCATGTTGATAATTAAATGACAACTTTAGAATTATGATAAGACAATTAATGAAATAGGATCTGATGTTACAACCCAGTTTAAATCCAACTCACATTCCGGCACACTAGAATACGATTAGTTCCGAATAAGGAGTCACACTACACCAGAATAGATATTCTGCACAATAATAGTATTTTTATTAAGAATTCAGGAGCCGTATTAAGCGTGACTCTTGCGACCTATTGATACAACCCTGGCAACATAGGTAGACAGAAAAATAACAATGAAGATGCATTAAACATTCAATATGAAGTCTGAATACGTTCGAATATTCGTTAAAAAAAGACTTGAGAGCCTTTGATCAAAAACTCTTCAAGGAAAGTGTGACGGATGTACCTCGGTGTGTTTGGCAGGATTTTACTGTCATTTAACATCCTGGACTTTTGCCATCCGCTACTGTTGCACATACTTGATCTTGGGTCTTCTTAGTCCTACCTCTGTACTTGTGCTGGAGACCAATGTAGTCTAGGAGAACACGGGGCCAGACACGAATGGCCTCGGCATCATTTTCAATTATAAGCTCTGGATCCGGTTCTGGTAGACTTCGGATATGTCTAGATCCAAATAGGTACTTCTCTCCTGATCCTTCAACAGCCACAGGCCGATGCAGGGGTATGGAATCCTTCTGTACGTCAAAAGCTTTAGGCCTATCTGACAACATCTGAAATATAAAGAATAAGATGTTTCCACCAAGTTATGGAAATCTTCTTTGCAACGGCAAACGTATCTAATTCTTTTTGTATTCAAATGCAAAATGTGCTACATAATAATGGAGGGAAGTTAACACAAAACCAAGGTCAATTTTGGAAAAGATAATCCAAAAATGTATTCAGTATAACAATATATCTCCGTTTGCACAATCTGCTAATATTATAATATAAATTAATATACTGTATCGTCAGTAAATCACCTATCCTTATCTTGGTCAAAGTCACGGTTGCCCTCAATGAAACACCAGGGTTTAAGAAGTAAATGTTTAAATACAAAATTACAATGACTAACGCATTGAAGTACAATTTCTACAACTGTAGAGAAATCCACAGACATATCTGTAAAGTTAAGAACAATCCGTCACATACCTCATGATCCAGTTCATGTGGGTAGTCTTTGGATTCCAGCAAAACAGCGGTGGAGATGAGCAAAAGAAGCAAGAATGATGAGGACGATACAAAGGAATAGGGAGAAGGGGTCAAATGAGGTGTCATCTCGACTATCTGGTACTGCAATTTGACGGCAGGGGCAGAAGTGTTAGTTACAGTTTCAAATATGTATAAAAAGGTATCACTTTCTGCATTAGACGCGCAATTGACGTAGACGCAATTTTGTCATTAGGAAAAGTGAAGGTTTGGGGCACCTTTGAGGTTATATATGTTTTAATGTGTGATGTCACATTTTCGATGTAGTCATTAACGATTTTAATCCAGCAGACGTTGAAATAGGTTGATAAAGGGAACGCGTTTATTGTGGACCAGCGAAACGCCAACATCCTGAGATCGATATGCTAACGGGCATTACTGTGGAGGCTATTCACAGCAGGGTGAACAGAGCACAGAGGAAACGTCAGGACGCAAGGGGATTAAAAACAGCATTGAAGCCAAGAAGCTTTACTGAAAGAGAGGGATATAATCTGACGCACTTGGGCCTGTTTCATTCTTCATTAGCTGAATGGCTGCCTCTCCACCAGCTGATACAGAACCAACATGGGCCTCATACAGTCATTGAGACTCTTTTGTATTGTAACCGGCGATAATCCTTCAAGGTAATAAATGGAACTGCTTGAGACGAGACCAGTAATGACCAATGCCTTTCCAGGTAATCACCTGTTAATGTAGTCGTCGTGCTTGATGATGTCCTAATTAAAAACGTCCGCAAAATGTGCAACAAATAAGAACGACTTTGTGGCTATAGCATGCAGGAGAGACCTCAATAATGTGTCCCACAGACACATAATACTAGTCTTTGTGTTTTAATAAACATTTAGACATACAAAAGTTCTTCCAATACATACATGATTGATTTCAAGCCCCATTAAGTTGGAATCGCTTACACCTCAAGTTTAGTATATGCACATTGAAGTAATTTAGTTAAAAATCAATAATGACCGAAATCAGGCACGTTCTAATCAAAAAGCATACACATTGATTCCTACATATTATGTCAACAAATAGATACATCGTTTTCTCAGGTGTAAACCAACAGTTATAAAAAAATGTATACAACAATTAATATAACGGACTGAGATATTGGGATATTAGATGTCTACCTGTGGCCTTTTCTAGTCACTGAAAACGAAAATGCTATATGGAGTGTATTTTGAAGTATGGGTACACAATAACACACAGGACACACATTGCACATGTATAATCCCTACAGAGGTCTTCAATGTTTTCATGTCTAAAGCAGCATTAGAAAACGGCAAGTTCAATGAATGAGGGTCCCTTAAGATACACAGATACACTACAGAACTTCCCGATGGCAAACCTTTGTAGAACCGTCAAAGGCTGACGCGAGCGAAAATATGAACAAACGATAAAGATTGGTGCAAAACGTTCGCAGCGCAACATGTTATTAGTATTCCCGCATGATAATGAATCTACCATATCAAGGGTTGTCATTCTAATTATTAAAATATTTTTTTTAAATTATTTTAGTAGATACACTGTTTCTTATCTCACCGATTATGATTAAGAGTTGCCTATAAATCAGACATTAAAACATCACTTCAAACTTAATATCCCTCTAGTTATCAACAACACAAGAACGAAATCCAGACAGAAAAACATGAAACTAAGGAATCGTGTTCCAGAACCCCTATAGTATAAATGGACCAACACACACTGTGCTAGTTCTGTTATACTTACGAAATGTGTTCCAGAACCCCTGTAGTATAAATGGACTAACACACGCTGTGCTAGTTCTGTTATACTAAGGAAACATGTTCCAGAACCCCTGTAGTATAAATGGATTAACAGACACTGTGCTAGTTCTGTTATATTCCCCTAACACCGGTTATGGCCCCTTTGCCATCTTTACTTCCATAAAGGCCATCATGGAGCAACACATATCATTGTTGCAGGTCTATTCTTAATTTGAAGGGACAAATATTTGTTCGTTTTGAGTATTTTATTATGAAATTAGATTTCACTTCAAATCCAGTGCAATTAACTTATTTGCATGTTTTCTGATCTTATCAATGTTTCCAAAATGCAGTTCTGTTCCCAACTAAGGAAACACAAACATCCTAGTGAATTTGGTATCAGGCGGACTGTCTTTTTGTAAGCGAAAGATGCATGATTGATCAATAAGGTGGTATCGCGTCTGGATTCGTAGAACAACATTAGCATTATGATTGGAGTTGCATTTCTTTGAGTTTGAATAAATGAAACTGGAGACCCTACCATTCCGTGTCATCAGGGACATTTGCATTCAACACCTATTCTACGAACGCACCCATAACATTCGGTTAAACTGCGATCCCTGGAATTCTTTTAATCGATAAAAAAAAACAAGAAATTAGAGGAAGATGAATAATTCGTTAACAGTATGTCATAATGAACTGTTAACACAAATTGGCAGTCCAATTATTTGTGCAAATCTGAGCCCTATAGTTTAAAGGTTGGGTTTACAGCACATTGGCTAACCTGTTAACCCACTGGAATTAACTTGGTTCCATATGATACAGAACATTAAAACAAGTTAAAACTTTACAAGACGTAACAGATCGTAGTTCTCTATTAAACTATGAACGAGCCGAGTGTCGTGTCTAACTTGGCGTGGTAAAAGAAAGAAGCATTTTCGATGAAAACAAAGTGGCGAGTGTTTTAAAGTCTACAGTCTACGACTGCGACAAGGTTACAGTCCAGACTTCATGAACCGTTACAAATCTTTAGTGTGGTTAAAAATAAAAAATAAAATAAAAACCATAAAACACCCCCCCCCCCCCCGAACCCTGGCGACAGACTGACCTTTGACCTTTTCCAGCTCATACAGAGTGAATTTAATCAACAGTCAACAGCAGGATCATCACACGCCCACAGGCCCCCTCCCAATGAGCTGGGCTGTGTCGCCATCAGAGAGATGCGGGTCGTCTCCCCCTTCGTCAGAGTCCGAGTCCGAGTCTTCCTGGGGGGAGTAGTAGCCCTCGTAGCCCATGACCGGGGAGTCACAGAGGGACGGGGCGCTGAGGCACTGCGCCGTGGTTACCGTGACCACGGTGGCCGAGTAGGCCCCTGGGCTTCCGGTGGGAGACCCCGGGTTAGCGGAGCGGAGCAGGGGGGTGCGTTCGGTGTCGGCCTCCCCCTCGGCTCCCTCCTCCCCGCCTCCTCCTCCTCCCCCCCCTCTGGCCCCCTCCTCCTCAGAGTCAGACTCGGAGTACTCAGGGTTGGGGCGGGTGACGCGTTGCTTGCACACCGGGCAGGTCTTCTTAGTCAGGGTGAGCCAGGGATCCACACACTTGCAGTGATACGCTGGACAGATAAAACGTGGGACGTCATCAATTTGCTTGGACACTGTGGTCACGATGCCATTTCTCCAGGCAATGGAATCAAGCGTGTGAATATGTATTGTGTGTACACGTGCGTGTTTATTCAAGACAAATTACCGTGTGAACAAGGTAAGACTCTGAGTTTGTCGCCCTCTTCGTACTCATCCAGACAAATTGCACATACATCATATTCATCCCCTGTAAAAGGAAAGCGGAGGGCTATAACACTGGAGAGAAATCACTGAATCTTACTGCAATTTTATGAAGAAAATTAAACTGTATAGAACACACACACACACACACACACACACACACACACTCTCTGGGGGTTTCATAAAAGGTGAATACAAAGTAAAAACCACTGACATAAAAAAAAGAATTAGATTAGAGGTCTAAGGGACAGAAATATGCCAGAACAGCAACATGTATTAAGACAGGAAGAGCAGGACTCAGAAGTCTGATTGCACATTTGTTTTCAGGTTTATCAACATTCCTATGCAGGAATACTGTTGTTCAATCCGTTGGCCCAACAAAACAGGTCACCTGCTTACACTCTCACAGATAAAGATAGATTAAACACAAAAAGGGCTGCCAAATTGAAGTCCAAAGTGCTGCACGGTGAATAACCTATTATGTGCTACGTTTTTAGTTTTTTTCCCCCCTCACTTATGGTTTTTATTTTTTTATTGAACTTTTTTTATTTTTCTACTTATCCTGTAACTGCATACTGTTCCCAGAACACCTGAATTTCCTTTGGGATTTTGAAAGTGAATGAGCTGAGTTCTAGAACATTCTTTACCTTTACTGAACTTGTGAATGGGGATCTTGTTCAGCTGCTCCTTGGTCAGTCTGTTCTTCCTCATCCTCTTCCTGTACTGCACGCAACGGATGATCTAAACCGCAGCAAAAGGTCAGTTGAACGGTCTCATGACACGATGAAGACACCTAACGTGAATGTCAGTCAAGCTCTGCCATCTTCCTGTTACAGAAATCCAGGAAGACTAATGTTGAACAGAAACTCACCATAATTACAACCATGACAAGGATGATCATGCCCACCACTCCGGTGAAGGGGATGAGATAGTAGGAGAGGGGAAAGGCGAACTCGGGTTTGAGGATCACGTAGGCCCTGCACATCAAATACAGAGCCATCAGCTTCTGCATGTAGACACTAAAGCAGTCTCTCACCTCAGGATGGTCAAGGCTCAAGGCTAAAAGCCACATGATGGAGAGACTCAAGAGAGTTTCTACGAGTACGATGGGGTTCGCAATCAGCCAAACGCTGAGCAGGTCTGCCGTGGCGTTTAGCATCATCTTTCCAAGAACGCCATCAACTCGATGGAAACGCTATGAATCCATATCAAGTAGTGAGGCTTCCGTTGGGCCTTCCATGTGGCCGCATTTCTCATTGTTAGCTAAAGTTGGTAAGTCTCTATGATGTCATAAGTGCCCACTGTGTGTCATAGGAATACTTAGTGATTATTTTGCATGAGAATGTAGAACTGTACTACTGTACTACTTACCCTCGCTCAGGGATGATGAAATTCCTCAGAATTTGGGAGGCATAGTAGCTGGTGAACACTGAAGGAATCTCAATCCCCTCCGCTATTGTGTCTGTAAACCAAAACGATCCATTTCTCACAGTCTGAAGTTGCTGAATTGTGACACTGGCCGACATCCAGCCAAACTGGTTGTGTTTCAACAGGCCTGGGAAAAGACACTCACCGTTGCTGTAGCCCATGTTCAGCAAAGTGTCAGAGTACATGTTGTGAACGATTGCCGCGCTGAATCCAGCTTGCTGAGCGTGCAGGACCTGCGTGAGCAGTGGGTGAAAGCAGAAGAGGGAGTTGGACTAACTTGCAGGACGGAGGGGGGGGGGGGGGGGAGGGGGAGAAGAAATAAAACAATGACTGATTCCTGACCTTGATGTCAAAATTGCAGTCGTAGCGTCGGATGAGCACGATGAATTTGGTGGCGTTAGAGTCGCCGGGTGACGGCAGAGGCGGCGGGGGCTCGATGGGCGTGCAGCCGTTGAGCGGACGCGATTCCACCAGCAAACCCTACGTGCCGAGGGCAAAGAAAGGAAAGTCGGTCAATTAAAAAGCAAGGTCATCCGCATCGCTCCTGTCAACAATGTGCTCTTTATCCCTCCTCACCATAAGCCCTTCATTTGGAAGCTCAGAACCAAACAAGGCAGGCAGATCCTCGAACAACATGTTGGTCATATTGCTGTAATGCTAAACGAGAGAAAACAAAAAGTTACTTCCAAGTCCATCGCACACAAAATAAACTGCTATCATTTTTTTTAAAGCAACTATAGACTGACGTATGCGGAATGGAATGAAAACGAGTTCGCGGTGGACTCACAGCATAAATGTAGGCATGTGTAGGTAGTGGTGCCAGTGTGCAGCAGAGCGCTATAGCCCACACTGCCAGGCGGGAGTCCACACACCGCACACTCGCCATCTTAGTTGAGAGGCAGACCAATGGGGTCACCTGAAAGGTCAAAGAAAAAACGTCAAGTGATTAAAGACAGGACAGGTGACTGATCAGCTAGGTTAGCCAACGCCATTTAAAACAAGCACCTGTAAATGTAATCATAAACCGTTTCTTGCAGTAGGCTACATGAGGCTTCATAACCACACCTTCAAAGGCCTGTCTTGATATGGGGCTAAACTCACTAAGCAGTAAGCTAGCTTGATAAGTTATGCAACGTGGGTACATGCGAATTAATACCACTATAGTTTATAGCATTCTTGTGTAATAGGTATTATCAACCGTCTTGGAGAAACAGAAACCGTCTTGTGTTGTCAAGGGAATAGTACATTCGACTGAAGTGTCATTAGTGTAGATGTACGAATAGCATCGGTATAGCTTTAGTTAGCTCTATGTGTATAGCTAGAACCTACTGTAGCTAGACTAAGACCTGGTTGTAGTAGGCTAACGCTAGTCTTGAGCTAACCAATTTATCACTAAATTTTTTTATTGAAATTAAAAGTTCTTATGGATTACCCTACGATTACACTCGCAAAAGTCACATTCCAAGAGTTAGTCTTATCGATTACAGAGTTGATACCTTTCCACGCCAACTGAACCATTGGACTCAGCTGATTACGATTGTTGTTTTGATGTTAGCACAAGCGACCCTCCTAGCCTAGCCTTTCTTCCAGGTTGCTAGTAGCTTGCTAGTTACTTACCCAGTAAATAGTTTCGTTGAGACCAGCTAGGACGAGAGATTTAATATGCACCTAAATGTACAACTGTCAATATTGTGTTTGTCTAAATATACAGTCGTTGTTATACTATTGTTTATGGTAGTGTCGTTCAGAGTGTTGTAAAACAATCATTACGGAGACGGCACTGAAATAGCATTTCCTGTTTCGCTGTTAAACAACAAACCAGGCAGGGTTCCCTCTTGTGGAACGGCGAGAAATTGCATGTCTTCCACCAAATTTAAGTGTGCATCAAAGAACAGCACATTTGACCAAGGGTATGCTTTAGGCCCCAAACCAACTGGAATAGCACTTTTGTCCATTTTCATTTAATATAAAAAGGAACATGATAAGGGTATATATAATGTGTCAGAAGCCATAGAAAAGATGGCTGCATTTTCCCACTAATGCAGGTGTGTCAAACACTGGTCCTCGAGGGCCACTGTCCTGAAGGTTTTCGATGTTTCCCTGCTCCAGCACACCTGATCTGATCCTAATTAACGGGTTGTTACCAAGCTCTGTGGAAGCCTGATAATGACCCTTCATTAGAATCAGGTGTGCTGGAGCAGGGAGACATCGAAAACCGTCAGGACAGCGGCCCTCGAGGACCAGAGTTTGACACCCCTGCACTAATGCATCTATACTTTCAGAATGATGCTTGATCCATTAATGGAAAGATACAGATAATAATCTATAGCTAATTTTTAGCTTTTTTTATTTTTTATTTTTTATTTATTAAGCCCATTTTACTTCTGTTACTGGTTTATTTGTTGATCTGCCAACCACGACAATTAAGTTATTCACTGTTTCAAAGCGTATAGATATTTTTCAAAAGATAGCACATTGGTTTCATCTGTACAATAAACGCTTGAGGGATGTCATATCAACATCAGGTGCCAGTAAACAGTACATATTAGCATCAAATCATTTCTGACTCCCTCCATATGACATGTATGATTTGATATTGTTGTGACAGTCATCAAACCTAAGCATCAACCACAAAGCCAACATTGGTTGGTCAATTGTTCATCATACAGTAATCTAGACTGCACATTTTCTTGATAGCGTTAATAAGCTGTAGCCCCCCCCCCAAAAAAGTTGACTATTTTCCAACCTATCTGGATTCATGTGGCAAAACTGTATGTTGGTTGTGATTTATTGACAAATTACGTCTCCTTTTTACTTTTCTTCTTGTCTCTACACAGAACCTCTTCCACTCAGGATGACACTGCTCATCTAAGAGGTTTCACTTTGAGGGATCATACGTGTCAAACAACGTGAGGGAAAGCCTCCAGGCGTGTGTTGAGACCTTCAACAACCCTGAACATTTGAAATCTGCTTCAGCGGCCTGTAGTGCAGCTGTGCCACCAAGTGACGGCACTATTGAATCGCTTTGGAGCCAAGGGGAAGACGCGCGTGGAGAAATCAGGCAGAAAATCGAGACGCAGACACAATCAGGGAGCCGTGGCGGTTTGGGTTGATGAGGTTTATGTTGTTACTTAGTCACAAAGTACTGGTCTGTACGGTATCAAGAGCATCTGTATTCATATGTATTGTTACCACTGTCCCCCTGCTGGTTTTAGGACACACAATGCATTTGAAGGTCAAGATTACTCGCAACCAAACAATGACACGTTGATTCACGCAAGCCAACCATGAAGAATGACAATCGGGACCAAATACTTGGTTGCTCATTGAGAGAAGCTGAGCACACAGTACATTACATTAACAAAACACAAATCGGACGCGATATAGTACGCTATGCTTTTGCTATATTAATTAGGATATTCACGAACATTTTTTAATAAAATCAGCCTCTACAAATTGATTTAAATGAAATTCACTCATGAAAAACGTCATCATGTAGTAACTAGCAAGCAGAAAAATACAAAGGCAGATAGTTAGAGTAGATTGGCAGGTAGGAAATCCAAGGTTGGTCCTATACACTGCATGGTGACATCTAAAGAAAACAGCAGTTACAATGATCACATGATCTGTTCCGCAGCGATCAGAAAATACTATTTTCGGATATTATCCTGGTCTTATAGAAAATGGGATACGCAGCAACTAGGAAGAAAAGGAAAAGAAGCTTGCATGAATTTCCAAGAAAAGTTTTGTGGGTGTATTTGAATAATAATATACTGCACTTGTTAAGAGTTTATATATATATAGTATATATATAGTATATATATAGTATATATGTATATATGTATATATGTTTCCTCTCCAATATATATTGGAGAGGAAAAAAAAACTTACAGGAACCCTTTTCCACAGCCCAGAGGTCCAAAGAATAACTCTGTTGGGAGGCAAACCTTTCGACAAACACCACTGAGGCTGGGACAAGACCAAGGAAACGCAGCCTCATTCTCCACAACTATAACCGGAAGGGACAACAACATGATTACCTGAGACTTTACACGTCGTTTTATTGAAGAAGTAACGAACTGAACGGAAACTCACCATGAAGAGACAAACAAACCAGAAGCACCAAAACGATGACGTGTTGGGATGACATTTCCTCTATGTTGCTACAACAAGGGTACTGACCAAAAACGATACCTGACCCAAGAACGTTTTCTTATGTTGGTCCCAAAAGAGGAGTGTCTAAACAGAAAGCACATGGTCACGGCGATATTTAATGAGAAAGTATGTCGGTGCTTGAATAGAGACACTGTTCCTTATCAAATTAGGTAAAATGGCTTCTCTGCACAGGGCGCTCATGATCAACATCATGGGACATGAGCCAGGGTTAAAAAAAAGACTGATTTCACATGACCCAAACTCATGCCAGTCATTTAGATGACAGGTCCCTCAAACCAGTTTTATTCATCACCTATTTTGATCAGGCGACCCCTCAACATTGACTTAAAAATATGATACCTTGGTCATTCATTAATCTACCTGTGTGCTTTCAGGCCCGGAACTCTATCCGATGTTTGTGAAGGTCGTATTTTGATACGGTGTGCTTTGGTAGTGGATGGAATTTCTGTAATAGACTACTAGTTGTTTACTAAAACAGGTAATGTTTGAACACAGTCTTCTTTCTCAGTCCCTTATGGGAACTAGCTGATGCAACTTGTGCTCAGGTAAACATGTTTATTAGAGGTCATTACTCTAGTTAGTTTCTCCATCCCTTGACAGCAATTAAGAGCCGAAGCCAAGTTGAGGCCTCTGCGGACAGTACCTGGAGACTAGGGCATGCAGGTGGGGACAGATTTTTAATGACCTCTTGTTGAACAACAATGATGGAACTCTGATGAAACAAAACAAGCTCGTTGACCTTTTTGACCCTGCCAAGGGTTTGAAAGTAGCCTGCGTTGAAGCCATGCATCGGAAAACATGCGCTTTGAGCTAAGTTGCGCTAGCATCCATGCTTCTGACGGCTACCCTCCACATTGCCATGGTTACCCTCCGGAACCGAGCCCGCTCTCTTCATCCGTTGGTTCAATCCATTAGAAAACCCCGCCTTCACTGAAGCACCGCAACGCAGTGTGGAAGATGTCACTGGTGACCGCAGACTGGCAGCATGTGCAGTGGAGAGCCACACATGTAGATGGACCAAAGTCTTCTAGGGAGACTAGTCTGGTCTGTCCCTTTGCATAGAGGTCCGTGCAAATTCCCAGCCTACTATCCAGGTGGCCTCACAGGTTAATAGATCCTAGATTCCCACTGTCTCAACCTTAGTCCTCCGGTTGCTTATAGGGACCAGCCAAATGATTCAATTATGCAATTGTTCCACCCACATAGTGGGTCGAGTTTCATTGACTTACGGATTAATTCGCTGAGCAAACTGCACTTTTTATTTCTATTTCCGATTTGTCTATTTTCGTTCGACAATAGCATCACTACTTCTACACAGCACATGATAACCGCTACCGTGAAGCCTTAGAACCCTTGTGCTTCCAACTTATTGGCCTAAACCTCCTGCTGTTAGCTTTGTATATCATTGTTTTGAGTTTTTTGGTGTCTTAACTTAAACTCCCTTTACAGTGGCCAGCTCAGATGAACCAACCTTTTTATGATTGTGTGATAGAATAATACAGAATAATACGCTCATGTATTTTCCGGAGCTAATCTATTCATGAAAATGCTTCAGTCAGTGGTAAAAAGCTATTCAGCTTGAATGGAGTTTGCGTGCCACACCTGAGTCGCAGGGTTCGAGTGAATAGTTCTGACGTAGGCAGAACAGCTTGAGCTTGTCATGTGATGAGAGACAACATCCTTTACTGTTGGAATCAGCTCTGAGCTGGGTTCATCGCAGTGATTGAAAGGCTTACGTTTCGTATAAATGTGCTTGTTCGTATTCATTAATAAATTTGTTTTAAGATGGACTATTAAATGACTGCTCCGTCCCATTTGTATGCTACTACATAGATGTTGATCTGTGATGTCAAAATAATGTCCCTGTTGGTTGGCCACTGTGCTCGTGATAAGTGTGATGTTTTATGGGGTGAATTATGGGTTGTGTAAAGTCTTGAAAGGAAATCAATTAAAATGAGGATCAATTTGAATCGTTCATGAAGGACAGTTAGATCAACATGGAAAGAACACTGTTGCAGGTGTTTTTCTTTGTACCAGAATAACAGTTTATGCTTTTTAGCCTGATACAATATTTCTCCCCAACACAGACAAAACAGCTCAGTCTAATACAATTGCCCTGAGGTATTAGCTTTTAGGATCCTGATTGGCAGCACAATGTTGTGTGACTCATTACGGATTGCAATTGTCATTTGTGTTTCCGAGACCTCATGACTACCAGACATCATAAATGAGGAGTTCATGAGTTCTTTAGTTTACTGTGTGCTGATGTGGAGTCCTCGCACAAAGGTGAGACTATTTTCCCACTTCTTTATACCGCACTGTAGAAATGTTCTTGTTACGCTCTCTTTCAGTGACTTATTAACAAATATCCATGGACTCTTTTTCCATGATGAAAACTAGCATGACGATAATGATAAGTTTCAATAGGTTGGTCAATATCTCTATTTTATTCAGGTTCTCATTAAGCAGTATCTATATCATCGATGCTCATCGTTTTTACATGTCTAAATTTGATCAATTCACTTCAGTGTTTTTTTTGTTTTTGTTGTTGTTTCAGAAATCAGCTTTTACATGGACAACGGTACAGTCAAATATTTCATATTGACGGCCTATGATGAATTTGGCCCCACTAAATACATGCCATTCATTGTATTTAGCCTCTTGTATATTGTCACTGTGTCGAGCAGTTTATTGTTAATTGCCGTGATTTACAAATACAAAGACCTGCATCGTCCTATGTATATTTTTGTATCTAATTTAGCGTTTAATGGAATATTCGGTAGCACAAGTCTGCTGCCTGCTACTTTAACATGGCTGGCATCAAAGACTCATGAAATAGCAATATCTTGGTGCATCACCCAGGTTTATTTCATACATTCATATGCAGCTCTAGAGTTTTCTACTTTGTCAGTCATGGCTTATGATCGATACGTTGCTATCTGTTATCCACTGCAGTACCACAACATCATGACTTTTCCAAGAACTTGGAAACTTGTTACACTGGTGTGGCTGTTACCTCTGATATGGTTATTAGGATACGTCACTTTTACGGTGCTGCTGAACGTTTGCGAAGCGGACATTCAGAAACTGTATTGTGTCATTGTTGAAGTGGCCAGAAATTTCTGCTCAAGTGTAGCTCATATCAGCATGTTGGGCATTGTAACCGTATTGACTTTGGTCATGCCACAGTTGATTATGATTGTGTTCTCTTACATCAAAATCCTTAGAGTTTGTTGGGAGTTGTCAAGAGACAGACAGAGGCAAGCTCTGAAAACACGCGGTCCTCACGTGCTGTCTGTTTTAAACTACTCTATTGGATGTGTTTTTGAGATTGCTCAAAGCAGATTTGACATGACGTTTATGCCGACCGGCTCTCGAATCTTTGTGTCCCTCTACTTCATAGTGATTCCGCCCGTTTTAAACCCCGCGATGTATGGGCTAGGAACTCACGTTATCAGGGTTCACGTTTGGAAAATGATTAGGAGAAATGGCAAAATAACGTGAAAGTCTTGAGTCTCAAAAGTAGTTTTATAGAGGATTTTCACAAAAGCAGCTTGATAATATGCTTCTAATGTTTACTGGGTTTTGTTGAATACATATCTTATAGTGACGAATAGTATCAACATAAGGAAGTGGCTATTTTACTGTTTCATGTTCTATACAGAATAGATTTGCAAGGCAACTGCTATGCTATATGACATGTACTGCAGTACTACATGTACTACATATACTCTATAGTATATGCACATGTCTCTGCTACATGCTGTAACCGAGTATGTGTATGACCTTGAAGGTCACAGGAATACCTATAGATGTATGTGTATGGTTGATGTTATAAAAAAAAAAAAATTTAATATATGATTTTTGACCTAAACTGCTTCCTGTCCACTGACTTCCACAACATTAGTATGCTGCCAATACAATGTATCTGAAACAGCTTAAAACTACAAAAAAATCATGCATTGGACACATTACAGTTTGACACATATCTGCAATATATAAATGATGTGTATTGTTATTGAAGTCTGTAAGAAACCTTAAGAAAGCTATAAATCTACAAGAGTTTTTGCTTCATGAACAGAAACATGAAGTGTGACAGCAACATTGATAATTAGGAATTTGAATCACAAATCTAGATTATAATGTTCTTAATATAAAATAATATTAGAGAAAATCACATGACTGAAAAGGCTAGAAATAAGTTCGTAAGACTTTCTATTACATTCATTTCATTATTGTGGAGATACACTAGCACACAGGTAAATAACTCACATCAGCACATTAGAGATGTATGTAATACTAGTCAGGTCCTATGCAAGTGTTCTGATTTATTGGTTTCATTGTTGTCATATTCATTAGTACTAGTGTAACAATAATATTGATACTACCACTAGAATTACAATGGGTATTATAAGCATATTAAGGATATAGTAACTATTGTACATGGTCAACTCTTCTTTGAATAGAATAATAATGAATGGATAACATTTGCATTTCTTTCCCACAGTGTTTGAAAAATCTGTCTCCATTATGGAAAATTCCTCTGCTGTTACATCCATTGTGTTGACTACCTACTATGGAATGGAAAAAATGAAGCATGTATACTTTTGCATTTTTCTTATTATCTACATCATCATTATTACAGAAAACATACTTTTAATTTCTGTGATCGTTGTTGATAAAACGTTGCATGAGCCAATGTATTTTTTTATCGGTAACTTAGCAGCAAATGGTGTCTACGGAAGCACAATTCTGTTGCCATCTGTACTGAGTAATTTATTATCAAACAAATATGAAGTCTCACTAGCTAGTTGTCGAGCCCAGATATATGGTTTGCACACATATGTTTTTATTGAATTCACAATACTTGCTGTGATGAGCTATGACAGGTATGCTGCTATCTGTCACCCATTGCACTACCACACAATCATGTCACTGAACAAAGTATATAAGCTTATTGCTTTCATTTGGGTTTATCCTTTGATTGCATTTCTTTTCTTTTTTGTCATAACTCTTCAGCTACAATTTTGTCAACAGGCTATTGACAAGTTGTACTGCACCAATTACTTACTAGTGAAGCTATCCTGCTCAAATACAGCTGTAATTAACATTGTGGGGTTAGTTTTTGTTATTCCATATTCTTTTCCCCAGTTAGTCATGGTCCTTTTCTCGTATGCACAGATTTTCAGAATATGTTTGTCTTCCCGGGAAATGAAGATCAAAGCCGTCACTACTTGCACCCCACACCTGTTTGCAGTCGCCATGTATTCTTTAGGATGCTTTTTTGAAATAGTGCAAAGCAGATTTGACCTACGTCACCTGTCTTATGAAACTCATGTGTTCATGTCACTGTTCTTCTTGATATTTCCCCCTATTTTAAATCCACTCATTTATGGTTTGAGCATTCGATCCATTCGTTTGTCAGTGTTCAACTGTGTTAAAGGTCATAGAAAAACTCTTCCAACACAGTAGATGATATTCTTGTACATTGATAATGTGATTGCATGGTTTATCATATTCATTCAAGAGTCTACTACTTCATGTCAGACTTTGTATTTATTTTATGTTTTTGTTTCTCAAAACAGCAAATCATTCTGTTACACTAACATTGAATTGTTTTGGATGACAATGTGGATTGTTTTTCATTCATTTCTATATCACTTGTGATTATTTTCCAGTAGTATCCGTTACTTACAGTACGTGCTAAATAAAGGTTGCAAAGTAAATTTCCCCTTTTCACTGCTTTTACATTCACAATATTCATGAATGCTTTGAAGGGTCTGAACAATGACTATACCCATGTTCATGTTATGCCAGTTGTTTGTTGGGCGTGCACACTGTTACAAATATATTTCCTTACAGTGAATCAATTGATCGACAATACTCATGGTTTTACTGTCGTACTTTTCTCAATATTACAAAATGTCACCTACGATAAGGACACAAAAAAAGTCAATAATTGTAGGCTAACTGGATTATTTGACATTAACTTAATTTCAAAGCAAATACACATTAACTCTTAGATGTTATCCGTTTTTTTCAGACAAACTGCTTTACATTTACAAACATACCTGTAAATGTCTGTGTTGTATTCCAAGTAAATATCAGAGGCAATATAAATATATTGTAAAACAGTCATTTATTTCACTATTTACTACATTGCAGTAACAGCGCATGTGCATCCCCTGGTGGGTCAATATGTTGATTTACCAGTATGTTATGTGTTCTAACAACGTTTAAAATGTTGTATTTTCATCTTAAAGGTTTCCTTTCCATTAGCTTTCATATTAAATACATGATGGTGGATGTTGACTGCAGTTGGAGAGATTCAGGCTTCAAACCCGTTTTGGATCAAATCATCTACTAACTAACTACTATTATGTTCATGATCAAATATATTGTATTATCAACATAATCATGTATCTGAAACAGTTTGAAACTATGAAGAGTCATGCATTGGACAAATAAAAGTTTGAAAACCATCTGCAAGATATAAGCCATGTTCAATGTTGTTGAAGATTGTGAGAATTTAAACCTTAAGTTATAAATATTCTACAAGACTTTTCTGATGTATGATCTTGTGCTTTTAGGTCAAACCGAAACATAACTTCTGCCAACAACATTAATAATTAGAAATGTTACTAATATAAACTATAAATTGCTTAATCTGAAAGCATTTGAGATAAATTCAACAAACGTTATTGTAGTAGAGCACACCCAGTGGTGGATGAATGAATATTTACTCACTTTTCATGATGAAAGAATACTGTCCAGAGATGCTGATCTCGTGATGTACTTGCAGCCTTTCAAAGATCACATGACTGAAAAGGCTAGAAATATGCTCAGAAAACCTTCTATTACGTTAGTTTCACGAGTGTGGAGCTAGCACACAGGTAAATAACTCACATCAGCACATTAGAAATGTATGTAATACTAGTCAGGTCCTATGCAAGTGTTCTGATTTATTGGTTTCATTGTTGTCATTCATTAGTACTAGTAGTAACAATAATATTGATACTACCACTAGAATTACAATGGGTATTATAAGCCTATTAAGGATATAGTAATTATTGTACATGGTCAACTCTTCTTTGAATAGAATAATAATGAATGGATAACATTTGCATTTCTTTCCCACAGTGTTTGAAAAATCTGTCTCCATTATGGACAATTCCTCTGCTGTTACATCCATTGTGTTGACTACCTACTATGGAATGGAAAAATTGAAGCATGTATACTTTTGCATTTTTCTTATCGTCTACATCATCATTATTACAGAAAACTTAATTCTAATTTCTGTGATCGTTGTTGATAAAACGTTGCATGAGCCAATGTATTTTTTTATCGGTAACTTAGCAGCAAACAGTGTTTACGGAGGCACAATTCTGTTGCCAGCTGTACTGAGTAATTTATTATCAAACAAATATGAAGTCTCACTAGCTAGTTGTCGAGCCCAGATATATGGTTTACACACATATGCTTTTATAGAATTCACAATTCTTGCTGTGATGAGCTATGACAGGTATGCTGCTATCTGTCACCCATTGCACTACCACACAATCATGTCACTGAACAAAGTATATAAGCTCATTGCTTTCACTTGGGTTTATCCTTTGATTGCATTTCTTTTCTTTTTTGTCATAACTCTTCAGCTACGATTTTGTCAACAGGCTATTGACAAGTTGTACTGCATCAACTACTCACTAGTGAAGCTATCATGCTCAAATACAGCTGTAATTAACATTGTGGGGTTAGTTTTTGTTATTCCATATACTTTTCCCCAGTTAGTCATGGTCCTTTTCTCGTATGCACAGATTTTCAGAATATGTTTGTCTTCCCGGGAAATGAAGATCAAAGCCGTCACTACTTGCACCCCACACCTGTTTGCAGTCATCATGTATTCTGTAGGATGCTTTTTTGAAATACTGCAAAGCAGATTTGACCTACGTCACCTGTCTTATGAAACTCATGTGTTCATGTCACTGTTCTTCTTGATATTTCCCCCTATTTTAAATCCACTCATTTATGGTTTGAGCATTCGATCCATTCGTTTGTCAGTGTTCAACTGTGTTAAAGGTCATAGAAAAACTCTTCCAGCACAGTAGATGATATTCTTGTACATTGATAATGCGATTGCATGGTTTATCATATTCATTCAAGAGTCTACTACTTCATTTCAGACTTTGTATTTATTTTAAGTTTTTGTTTCTCAAAACAGCAAATCATTCTGTTACACTAACATTGAATTGTTTTGGATGACAATGTGGATTGTTTTTCATTCATTTCTGTATCACCTGTGATTATTTTCCAGCAGTATCCGTTACTTACAGTACGTGCTAAATAAAGGTTGCAAAGTAAATTTCCTCTTTTCACTGCTTTTATGTTGACACTATTCACAGTTGAAAGGTTCATGACAATGTGTATACCCATGTTTTTGTCATGTGTGTTATATTCAATTCAATTCAATTCAATTTATTTTTGTAACGCCCAAAATCACAACAACAGTTGCCTCGAAGGGCGACAAGGATTCCATCATTGGTCAATAAACAGAAAACCACATTATAAAAAGTACATATGATTATAGCAACTGGATGACTGTCCCGGAACATCCCCTGTCCTTAGACCCTCCTTCTCGGCAAGGAAAAACTACAAAAAAACCCTGTGGGAAAAAGTAGAAACCTCGGGGAGAACCACAGTGAAGGAGAGATCCTGCTCCCACGGACGGACAGGCTGTAGATGTTCCAGGACTGGTGTGCATCCATATTGCGATGGACTGTAAAGAAAGAACCCCTCAGGCGAAAGGAAGGGTTCATCTAGATCATCAGGTGCGAGGAGAGTTCGGCTATTCAGCGAAGTGGGTCTGAGGAAAGCAGTTCGTCTGTTGTACGAAGTACCTCCGACAGTTCAGGAGCACCCGGGTCCACAGATCAAGTCGCTAGGCGGGGCGAGGCATGTAGGGTGGAGTCATCGCCATGGCAGCATCCAGGACAGAGCCCACCTCGGAGAGATCAAAACTTGTGAACAGCGACGAACAGACCATAGCGAACTACGATATCAACTAATGCCCTGCCCATAAGCCATTTCGAAGAGAAATGCTTTAAGCCTGGTCTTAAATAAAGAGACTGAGTCGGCCTCTTTAACATGAACAGGGAGCTGATTCCATAACACAGGAGCTTGGTAGCTAAATGCTCTACCCCCTACTGTGCTTTTGGAGACTCGAGGAACCACCAATAGTCCAGCGCTTTCGGAGCGAAGTGCTCTGGCTGGGTGATATGGTACTACAACATCTTTGAGGTAGTGAGGGGCCATGCCATTTATGGACTTATATGTGAGGAGTAGGACTTTAAATTTGATTCTAAATTCAACAGGGAGCCAGTGAAGAGACTCTAACACCGGTGTGATGTGGTCTCTTCTTTTGGTTCCTGTTAGGAGTCGTGCTGCTGCGTTCTGAACCAACTGAAAGCTCTTTATCGAGCTTTTAGTACACGCTGCGAGCAGGGCGTTACAGTAGTCAAGTCTAGATGTAACGAATGCATGAATGAGTTTTTCAGCATCACTTCTAGTCAAGATCTTTCTAATTCTAGCTATATTACGCAGATGAAAGTAGGCAGTTTTGCATGCCTGGTTCATATGTGCTGTAAAGGATAATTCTTGGTCCAGTAGGACGCCAAGGTTTCTTACAGCCGAACTGGGGGCT
>BROE01000017.1:4265255-4278583 GCA_036571765.1 Plecoglossus altivelis | reverse complement strand
CATTTCGAAGAGAAATGCTTTAAGCCTGGTCTTAAATAAAGAGACTGAGTCGGCCTCTTTAACATGAACAGGGAGCTGATTCCATAACACAGGAGCTTGGTAGCTAAATGCTCTACCCCCTACTGTGCTTTTGGAGACTCGAGGAACCACCAATAGTCCAGCGCTTTCGGAGCGAAGTGCTCTGGCTGGGTGATATGGTACTACAACATCTTTGAGGTAGTGAGGGGCCATGCCATTTATGGACCTATATGTGAGGAGTAGGACTTTAAATATGATTCTAAATTCAACAGGGAGCAAGTGAAGAGACTCTAACACCGGAGTGAGCGTGTCATCTACGTCCATGTGGCGAAGTAGCGTGTGATGTGGTCTATTCTTTTGGTTCCTGTTAGGAGTCGTGCTGCTGGGTTTTGAACCAACTGAAAGCTATTTATCGAGCTTTTAGTACATGCTGCGAGCAGGGCGTTACAATAGTCAAGTCTAGATGTAACGAATGCATGAATGAGTTTTTCAGCATCACTTCTAGTCAAGATTTTTCTAATTCTAGCTATATTACACAGATGAAAGTAGGCAGTTTTGCATGCCTGGTTCATATGTGCTGTAGAGGATAGTTCTTGGTCCAGTGGGACGCCAAGGTTTCTTACAGCCGAACTGGGGGCTACACTGATAGTGTCCAGTGACCCCATCTGGCCGGATAAAGAGCCTCGCAGACGTTCCGGGCCTAATACAATGACCTCGGTTTTATATGGATTAAGAAGTAGGTAGTTAAGTGACATCCAGATTTTTATATCCTTCACACAAGCACTAAGTATGTGTAACCGATCAGCCTGATCAGGTCTCATTGATAAGTACAGCTGTGTGTCATCTGCATAGCAGTGGAAGTTAATGCCATGCGCTCTGATAATGTTACCTAAAGCCAGCATATAGAGCGTAAACAGAACAGGACCGAGTACAGAACCCTACGGGACACCGTAGGTTACTTCACAACAAGGGGAACAGCCTCGGCTTCCTACATTAACAAACTCGGGTACCTATCCGATAAATAGGTTTTAAACCAGCTGAGGACTGTCCATCTGACACCTACGTCACATTCCAACCTCTGAAGTAAGATTGTGTGGTTGATGGTGTCAAACGCAGTGCTGGGGTCCAGCAGAACCAGGATAGAGACCATTCAATTTTCAGCAGCTAATAATAAGTCGGTTGTGACTTTAACTAGTGCAGTTTCCATGCTGTGATGGACTCTAAACCCAGACTGAAAAACCTCAAACAAATGGTTGCCCTCAAAGTGGTGAGAGAGCTGCTTAACTACAACTCTTTCAAGGACTTCGGACAAAAAAGGAAGATTCGAAATAGGCCTATAATTGCCCAGTAGGTCCGGGTCAAGATTCGCGTTTTTCAGCAGTGGCTTAATAACCACATACTTGAAGGACTGAGGGACAATTTCGAGCAAAGTATTTATGATCATAAGAATAGAGCCTATAATTAAGGGGAGGATTTCTTTGAGGAGTCTAGTTGGGATCGGGTCTAAAATACAAGTGGATGATTTCGAGGACATGATGACGGAAGTGATCTCCGCCTGATCAACAGCAGTGAAACTGTCCAGAGCAACCTGTCCAGAGCAACCATGATATGATGAGTGTGCGCACCTTCACCTAGTAATATGACCTAAAATAAGATAAGAGATCCTTTATTTGTCCCACAATGGGGAAATTCCACTGTTGCAACACACAGTTTAGGACAGGAATGAAAGAAATAGGCGCATGCTAAATAAAAGGCACAAAAGAGACAATGTTTACAGACACATGCATCGACGGTCTAATGCTTTTTCGCAATGGCCCTTGTTTGCTTGTTAATGTTTGTCGCTTCCGACATGACAGATCTTACATGAACTCATGGTGCCCCCTTGTGCATGGATGATTATAAGATAAGATAAGATAAGATAATATAAGAGATCCTTTATTTGTCCCACAATGGGGAAATTCCACTGTTGCAACACACAGTTTTGGACAGGAATGAAGGAAATAGGTGCATGCAATAACAAAAGGATAAATAAACATGGTTGTAAAAAATACAATATAAAGTGTAAAGTGCACACTCTTATTTACATTGTAAATGCTATCTAAAGTGGCTAAAGTGTATTGTTATATTATGTACAGTAAGTGACTACAGTGAGGTGAAAAGTCTATTTACAGTATGTTAAATTATAAATTATATTGCACATGATTGTGGCGGGTGAATGGCACGTGTTCAGGGCCAACAGTGATCATTGTAAAGTCTTAGATTAGTCTCACAGCTCATTGGTAATCCCTGTCTGCTTTCACTCGGATACGTGTTCAGATCAAATCGTACTTCAAACGTGCTAATAATACAATCACTTGGATACGAGCAGCAGATTGGATCGAAAGATTCTGCTTTCCTGTTTGAAGACCATCCTCTTACCATGCATGACAAGGCTTGTTCTCTGTCATATCAGAGCTGCTTGTAGGGAAGATACCACGAGGGTCTCAACCACTTACGGGAACCCAGACAGAGCCCTCAGTTGGAAATGAGAGAGCTAGTCATTTAAAATAAAAAACTAGAAACTTTCATGAAACTCAAAACGTTGCTCTGAACGTCTGAATTTAAGCACAGGCTGCTCTTAAGAGTCGCCTCTGCAACCCTGTGCCAGGAGATGGAGCCTTTGTGCCCAACAAGAGCCTCATTCAGCCTGGGAAAAAGGTTGAAAGCACACCAGCGTAACTGGTGATAGTCATGGGAAAATGTTTCCTCGCAGAAAGCTATGAACTTCGTGTTGTCGTTTCTTGCCATTTCTCTTAAGGAAAGAGGACAAACCGATGCGGTCAACACTAAGGGTCAACTGACCACCTAATGGCTCTTCCAGCCACGGAAAGGATGTGAGCTCGCAAACAAGCCCACGAGTTGGAATAAACAGGTTCATTTATGAATAACTAACAACATTGAGAAAACTGATGGCTTCTAAGCCATCTGTTGACAAAGCTAATTAGAAAGTTCATGATCAAGTGTAAGAAGAATGGGACATTTTATAGATTGAACAGATGTATTGATGGATTTGGCATCCTTTGCTCAATTTTAATGCATCTGACCATGTAAACTTCATTTATATTTGGATCCTGGTCTACATAAATATTCCATTATGTTGTTGGCTTAGACGATCATCTCCTTTTGTCCTCTGTGACTAGGTTAATGGCTTTCTATGAAGAAACGTTTTCCCATCACTATTACCAATTACACTAATTGGTTTGACAAATCTACTCCACATTTTAAATGGGTCCTGGCAACAATGCTAAGGCAATCGAAAATTGAGGAGAACTGTTTGAAGGGAATGTTTATCTCAAGTTAACTCAATAGGCCTTGCACTGTATTCTGTGCATAACATGCTGTTCATGCAACAGAACCCAACAGAGCCAGCAGCAACACTAACAGTGCATTGTTGTGTTGTCTACTAGTTTACAAGTTAATTAATCGCAAACTCCTGTTTGTTAGTTGAAATGAAGAGTTAATAATAGTGTTTGGAAAAGAGCACATACGGCTAGATTGTTGGAATAAACATGATTGTTTGTAGGCCGTACTGATCATAGTATAAGGCCAACATTAATCTGTCTCTTTGGATCAACTTGTTAGTGTTAGTTGACCATGGCAGGGTCCAACATTGACTGGATGTGCATGTAAATTAGTAAATTAGACGTTTATGCAGCCACAAAACTAATAGCAAAATGTACAAATTATCAACGCTCCAAGGTTAACATTAGCATATGCTGAGAACATTATGGGTTTCGACTGCAAATTACCTTTCTCTTGCACATTCAAGTCAAGTAGCTATCTTTCATACCTTAGTGAACACAACCCATTTCAGTTTGTTGACAAAACAAATTAACAAGCTCATTAAACAATGCTGGCCACATCCAATGAGCAAATTAGCGTCGGTCCAAAATTGCTGTCCCCACAGATTGAGATGAATGGTTACAAAAAAGTAACATGCTCTTGACCAAGGTGATGAGAATTATGTACCAAAAACATAAGTGACCAAATGAATTTGGCCACTGACGACAATGAATGGAAAACATACAATATCCAATTAAATTGTTTTCAGCAGAAATTATCCAATCATTTAGGATTGCTTGAAAGTGACGCAGACCTAATCAAATCTAAGTGATAGTGTATGCATATACATGTAGATGTATATGATTTAGGACAAAACCCTATATTTAATGTTTGATTTATATAAACAGACACTAATGAGTAGTGGACCAGCAATGCTGTATATAAAGCAAACATGCATATCCACACATATCAAATGTAAAACTCTGATCTTTGACCTTTCGCTCTACTTTCCAACAAAGCGCTTTTGACGTTAATAAAATGTAATGCAAACAAATACTGGCACAGCCAGAGGATCCTAGGAGGACGACTGACTAAGACCACCAATGCCCCATTAGAACACACGCTCCCGTCTGATTGGTTAAACCCAAGATGTCTTTGTTTCAAGTGGATCACGGGATTGAGGAGGGCAATTTAAGAAGGGCACACATTTGTGGTGACAGCACAGAGGGTTTTTATGCCAGAGGCGTGTTACCTTTCTGTTTCAGATTGTTACCGAGTCTCCGCTCAGGAACTTTGGTGAGAGCCAAACAGCGCAGCAACAACAGGAACACGCCTTCAGTAGATCAACATAAGGTAAATAATATCCTGCATATTTTCTGCTGTTTCATAAAAGGGAAATGAGAACTGTTTACTAAGGAACACGGCAGAAGAGCTCAAATAGAAAGATCTTCCCCTCCCCCCTCGAGTTCACTTCATCTTAAATCATATTGTGTGTGTGCTCATGTGAATATATTGACCATTATATTGAAATATCGCCCAAACAAAAAGCCGTCTTCCTCTGATTGCAGGTTTCACTTCCAAATCTCCAGACGCTGGAACGGGGTCATGGAATTCGGACCGTCCAAAAACTTCTCTCACGCCGAATTCTACTTGATCGGATTTACAAACCTGTCCGCCAGCCGAAGCCTCCTCTTTCTTCCCTTCTCCATCCTCCTCCTGTTCTCCGTGACATCCAATATCGCCTTAATCTTCGTCATTGTTCGGCAGAGGAGTCTGCACTCTCCCATGTACGTGCTCATAGGCTGCATTGCTTTCGTCGACGTAGGAGTGCCGCTGGCAGTGGTCCCAAGAATGATCTTCAGTTTCGTTGCAGATATAAACGCGTTCCCCAGAATACTGTGCCTTATGCAGATGTGGTGGGTCCACTATCTGTGCGCTTTCCAGTCCACTATTCTCTTTGGCATGGCTGTAGACCGGCTGTTTGCCATCTGTCTCCCTCTACGTTACAATGATGTCATGAGCTACAGTAACTGTCAGATAGCTTCTGCCGTCATTGTGATTCGTAATACGGTCATCATAACAGCCATGATCTCCCTCGTTGGAACCTTGACGTTCTGCTCGTCCAATGTATTTTATGGGATCCACTGCGAGCACCAATTGGTGGTGACCATAGCATGCGGTGACACAAGTAAAAACTACTTGGCAGGTATGATCAGTTTCTGCGTGATCGTGCTGTCGGACTGTTTCGGTATCGCTTTCTCGTACGCGGCTATTTTCGCGGTCATATTCAAGTCAGCGGGCGGAGAGTCACGTTCCAAAGCCATCCACACTTGCACCACCCATCTCTCGGTCATCGCCATCACCTTCTTTACTTCCATGATTGCATTCATGTCGTTCAGGATCCAGCATTCCATCACGCAGGATGTGCGCGTTCTAATAAGTCTGATGTATCTTCTGGTGCCGGGTGTCTGCAATCCGTTGATTTATGGCATCAGAACCAAAGAAATAAGGGAGCAACTTCTGAAACTGCTGAAACGTGGAAAGGTTAAATGACGGTAACGCTGGTTTAAGATAAGATAAGATAAGAGATCCTTTATTTGTCCCACAATGGGGAAATTCCATGGGGTTTAGGGAGTAATGGGCTTTCAAATTCTAGCACGATTCTGACAAATGAACGTCCTGTTTTCCAGTAGATCATATTCGGTTTCTGCTTATCGCGCTTCCTTTAAATACACGTTTGCACTTCAAAGACTTCCATGCGTGACTGATAATATATACAGGAACGGTGAATGAATTGCGATGATCTGAAATGTTGGCTTTACCTGGAATAAACCATTTATTGATATGATTGTAAATTGCAACGTGCGTGTGTGGTTTTCTTCATTGTTGACCTTTTGTCTGTCTTTCTTGAGATTAAACTGATAAACATATCTCAATTTTGTATGAAAGGATCTGGTATTCATTTTCTCAGTCACTGTACTATAAAGAAATGGAAGACATTCTCATGTTTACAAATACATGATCAACTCCAAAAGTTATTTTACTTTAGTCACTCATAAACATAGATGTATTAGGCCTTTACCAGTTAAATCATGGCCTTCGGACCATTATGACTTAAGAATGTTGATAGTTGGTATTATATTTTTATCATATTCGTAGCCCAGCGCTACTCAAAACGTACTGACCGGTATTCTCAAACAGGTGATCATGTAGCTGGAGGTTTGTAGAATTACAAAGCCCCAAAATCTGACAATTATTTTGCTAGATATTTACCAAGTATCAAAATCACAGCAAAGAGATATTATATTTGTATACGATGCTCCGGAAATCAAAATGCACAATGTGAACCCCAGAGGGTTTAATTGTCAAAACAAAGTGTGATTATAAAACATGAGCTGTAAGAGGAAAACATTTAGGTGCATTTGTAAAGCGCACTTGTGTCTCTGTCCGTGGGACGTTTAAGGAAAATGAATGTTTTTCTCACCCTAATGAACATAAACACATTAGTTTAGTTTGATGACAAAGCAGAAATTAACAAGCTCATTAAACAACACAGGCCAGCTCCAATGGGATGGTGTGGTGTCTTAACTGTTAGTAAGTCGGCCAAGATCATAAATTGTTGTCCCCAAAGATTGAGATTAATGGGTAACAAATAGATCCTTGGTCGTATCGACGCTCATTAGAATGCTACAAACAAAACAACAGTGACCAAAACAAATTGGTCTCTGAAATGATAGAAGCCAAATAAATTGTTTACGAATTTTCAAGCAATTTAGCAAGTAGATCATATTTGGAAAAAGCCCTGTGACCGTGTGCGTGCGTAATTATCCAACTAAAGAAGAGAGTGGAACGAATGTATCTACTTAACTCAAACATCCTGTGCCAGTGATTTGTAATGCCTTCCAAACAGGTATACATAGACAAGTGTTTTATGCCATGTTTTGGGTGACTATTTTTCTAGACGAACGATGAGTCATTGTAGAACTACTGTGCTGCCAATCAGACAACCAAAAGAATCTAAAGAAACAAAATGGCCGAAAGCGAGAAGGAAAGAGAAAAGGGAGCGAGGAAATGATAAAGGGATGGTCAAGCCACCTTTTATTGGATACAAAAGGAGGAGCCACAATTACAGCACGTGTGCGACTGTCCACTGATCTCAGATGGTGCGATATTCAGTTGGCGTAATGAGGAACATGCTCATCGAACACAGAACAGTTTATAAATACAGTTATTGACCGTTTCCAGGGACCACTTTCCCCCGCCCAAAAAAAACTAAACCAAAAAATAACACTTTCTGGGGTTCAAATGTAAAATATTTCATAGAAACACAACGTGGAGGGCGGGGTTCACATTGGAAGGCTCCAATTCCCACACGCACACACACACACACACACCTTGGAATACAAAACCATTTACAAACCTTTGTAGAGATGGGATGCATACAAAAATAGACAAGTGTATCTGATCCTTCATGTTACAGTACTGGTTAGTTATTGCCAGTCCTTGTGAGTCAGCGTATTGGTACCATGAGAAAAGGACTACATATTGTCATAACATCCCTGGCTGCGGCATCGTCTAGTTTACAGGAAACTCAGGAGGCACGACACAATATCTGAACTCCGATTCGTGTTTTTACATTTTGCGCCGGTTTTACAGCAGTGTAAAACGCAGTCCGTTCAATAAATACATATCTACATGTACACTCGTCGAACAACGCAGCCGTTCTCGTAAACCATTCACACATGCAGAACGCACATACGGAACGCACATCAAAAATATGATTCCTCACAATTCATTTCAGATCACTGCAGATGGACAGTATACAACTCCAGCATTATTATTATTATAATTTTTCCAGAACTGACGACATCGTACGGAAGCTAGGTTATAAAATGGCCATGCAAGAGAGCACTGACTTCAAACACGCGCTCCATAAACATAACGTCTTTTAAGGGAGTAAAAGTGCTCATTCAACATCATCCCGAACACAAGAGGGCAGTGGATTTTGTGCCTTACGTTTATTCATATTTTACCTCCTCCTTCGTAAACCTCCGTCTTCGATGTCACTCCTTTGACCGGTTGACAGCGAGCGAAAGCGAAGTTGCGTCGAGTTTGGCGTTGCAGACACAGACAAGGGAGGTTATAGAGGGGGGGGGTATTTAAGGAACTGGAATACGTGGCGAAGGGGCACCGGTGTGAGAGATGTGCGTGCAGTTAGAGAGGTACGGTGAGATAGCGGGGTATCGGAGAGGTGGGCTGGGGGAAGGATGGGTGGAGGTGCAGGGGGGTAGGGTTCATTTCTATGAAGGTGTAATCTCGAGTGATCCCACACAGACTACCCTAAAAACCCCATCGAAGGGTCGGAATCCTGCAGAGGCACATTCTGTGAGGGGAAGGGGGGAGCAGGGCGGAAGAAGAAAAATGTCACACACAAAACAACACGTTAGAGAGCCGCGCAACGGGACCGCCATGTGGTGTAAGGGTCGTCAACAGGAAGAGGAGGAGTCTCGTACTGTACCTTGAGCGCGCTCTGCAGGATGCGAAGACG
Source organism: Plecoglossus altivelis (assembly GCA_036571765.1). NCBI lineage: Eukaryota > Metazoa > Chordata > Actinopteri > Osmeriformes > Plecoglossidae > Plecoglossus > Plecoglossus altivelis. The sequence goes on along the minus strand of BROE01000017.1, from coordinate 4,269,696 downwards.
GTGCAGTTTCTCGCTGAGGAGCGGGTCGTTGACTCGCCGGACGAAGGAGCGCTTGTACTCCAGTCGGCCGGACGGCCTGTGCTCGGCCACGGAGCCCAGGTTGGCCCTCTCCAGGGCCCGGTACAGGTCCCCCAGGGAGTCAGCCTGGGGCCGGCCCTCCCGATCACATCCTGGTCACCACAAACAAACAGCCTTTAAAGACTAAAGAAGAGGTGGAGGGGGGAGGCAATGACAACGACGACAGATTTGCGGTTTTCCTTAGCTGCCATGTGTCATGAGGGGGGGGGGGGGTAAAGGACCGGGGGGGGGGGGGGGGGGGGGTCAGTGTAATGCTGAAGGTCTGGGGGTATGAGCTTGGGAGAGAGTGGTTGCTGGTTTACAACTGGCGGCAAGGGGAGATGACTGAGAGAGCCAGACAAGGAAGAGAGGGCAGTGGAGAGGGCCCGTTTGGCTCGTTTTCTTTGTCTCGCTCACATTCAACAAATTAACAGGGGCTGGAAAGGATTCCTCCTCACATGCCCACTGCCCGCCCCTCTCCCCTCTATCTAAACACTGCTCAGGGCACACTGACCTCTCTGTCTTGACTAATGTGTGTGTTGCGTGTGTGTGTCTATTATAGAAGGTCAAGAAGGAGGAGGAAGGGTTTGACTGCCAGGCTGGATTAGCGTCAATTAGACACTTCAAATTTCCCTTTCCACCGCCACGGGGTTTTCCTCGGCACCATGCCAAGGGCCACTGCTTGGGGGGGTGTCAGTGTAGTGCTGAAGGTCTGGGGGTATGAGCTTGGGAGAGAGTGGTGCTGGGTTTACACTGCGGGCAGGGGAGATGGACTGAGAGAGCCAGACAGGAGAGAGAGGGCAGGGAGAGGGGCCCGTTTGGCTCGTTTCTTTGTCTCGCTCACCATTCAACATTAACAGGGGCTGAAAGGATTCCTCCTCACATGCCCACTGCCCCCCCTCCCCTCCCCCTCTATCCTAAACACTGCTGCAGGGCACACTGACATCTCTGTCTTAGACAAGTGTGTGTGTGTGTGTGTGTGTGTCTATGTATAGAAGTCAAGAAGGAGGAGGAAGGGTTGACTGCCAGGCTGGATTAGCGTCAATTAGGACACTTCAATTTCCCTGTTCTAGAAGGGGGTCATGGGATGGGCTTGGTTTGAATCGAAATCAATTAGCAATCCCAGTAGTTGGTCTTCAACAGCTGACATGTAATGAGCTTCAGCGAAGCCAAGATTAGCTTTTCATGCTACGACTCACCAGGTTACCACACTGTCTGTGCTACCGCTAGCATCTGCACCTCCAGACTGTTTGTATATTGTGACCGGGGCTTAGATGGTTTAGTGCGTTTTTTACTCTGCACTGTCTCACTGTACCTGAGTCTATGTGATGGCCTCCTCCGTAGAGGTGGGTCTCCCTGTGGTCGGAGACTCCGGCCGAGGCGGCCAGGATGGCGTGGAGGCCGCTGTCGCGGGGCAGGGTGAAGCTGCGAGGTTTCCCCAGCACCTCGGCAGGGATGAGGGGACTGACGGGAACCGGCATGGGGCCGTAATGCTCCTGCAGGAAGCTGCGCTGGGCGGGGAGGGTGGACTGCCTGCGGTGCTCGGCCGGAAGCCCCCCTGCTGACTCCAGGAGCATGGCCTCCTCCAGGGGCAGGGTCTGGAGGTAGTGCAGGCCCGAGCTCCCCAGGGGGGTCTCGATCAGGTCCTGCCACGAGCGCCGCTGGCTGGCTGACTTCTGCCCCGGAGAGGAGCCGCCGCCGCCAACACCGCCGTCCTGGGACGAGTCGGGGCGGAAGTCCTCGTGGGAGGAGCGGGACTGGAAGGTGTCCGAGGAGGACAGGCGGTGTTTGGGCTCCAGGTAAGGACTCATCTGGGATGCCTGCTGGGACCCGGAGAGTTGCTGCGCCGGAGGAGAAGGAGAGAAACAGAGAGGAGATGAGGAGGGGGAAGTCCTAGAATGTGGACAGGCGGACAGACAGACAGACAGACAATCACTCACTGAGGGGGGCCTGGGGTAGGTGTCGTAGGGGGGAGGCGGGCTGTCCTGTTTGGGCATGGAGGGCATCTCCACGTCCTCGTGGTCACTCTCACTCCAGTAGTCTGGAGAAGAGAAGAACCGCAGACTTTACCACCAGTCCATGATAGACTGGCCCTTAGGTCACATGGCGCTACAGGCACTGTAGGCCGCTGTGCGTTCATAAACAGTCATACCTTGGTCCTGTCGTAGACGCTCCTGTTCCGAATAACCGGCCACAGCCATTGTCAGACGGCTTAACCACCTGTACAGGGAACACAGGGGGGGGGGGCGTTCAAGAAAACACGTTTGAAACTCCCGCTGTTTTAAGTTCCGGCAACCTGACCTGGCCTGGCCAGCTTCCTGTTCCTGTGTCTCTGTCTTGTGGGACTGGCTCAGTCTCTGACGTCGACCTCCTTCTCCCCACAAGCCTGGTTCTCACCTGTTCATGTCATCCACATTTTCCGCAGCGAAGTAGAAACTTTTGATCTTGGGGTGGCAGGCCTTGAAAGCACTGGAGCAGTAGAAGAAGATGGTCAATGACATAGCCTGTTTCCCCCCCCCCCACACACACACACGCTAAACTGTCACAAGGGCTACATTTGTGACAATGTACGAGCTCGGTTTGAGCTCTGTGGTTCTACAGCGTGCAGATGGCGATTCGAAGCTGCGCACTCACAATTTCCTTCGACATTCAGACGCCCTGTCGATCTTGAACTCCGGGAGACTGACGAAGCCCTCTGCCTTCTCATCCTGAAAGACAATAAAACAGATCGCCGATTGTTGAGTTCATCCATCATGAATGAGATTCTCTTTTTAGCGAGCACAGGACACTGCATCATCCGAATCGCGTTCTGCCCTCACCTCTTCGTTCATGTACCAGTACAAGCAGGTATCTTTCAGAATGAACCAGTACTTTTTCCACTTCTGCGAAAAGTAGCTTTTGGCATCCTTCTTCTTCCACAGCCAGCCCTCACAGTCTCCCCTGCCCAGGTCCTTACAGGAGATGCGCCGCTTGCTGATGGAAGAGAGAGAGCCCCCTACTGCATGGAGGATAAAAACACACCAAGATGAGGAGATGCGGGAATGTGAAAAGGCACGAATGTGTTCATATTTCATATTTCAGGATGAGTGGGTTTTGTTTGACGCCCGCCGTCGCTCACGTTTGTTCTTTTTCCGAGACTTGGAGCGAAGCGAGGACCTCTCAAACATCTGAAAAAAAACAAAAAAACAAAAAGGGGAAATGAGGCGTTTGGCGTTCGCCTCGCAAACGTCCTCAGCAAAAGCATCGTTTCCACGGTTTCCGAAAGGCTGCCGAGAGACTCACGTGGTAAAGGGAGGCAGAGTCGGAGCTGGAGGTGGACATGGACACCTCCATCTGAAGGGCGGGAACCAGGGCGTAGTGGGCGGGACTTCCTGCCTTGTCGCTCCTCTTCCTGCTCTGGCCCAGACTGCGTCCTGTCAGGTAGTCCGAGGCCGAGGCCTTGTCCTCGCTCACAAACCGCAGGAGGGAGTTCTCTACAGGGGGGGGGGGAGAGGAGATAACAATAACAGGGTTCAGAGTAGTAAACACAAGGACTTAGTCACTGTTATGTGCTTGTTTGTCTCGGACGTTGACTCAACGGTCAAATAAGGGACAATCTGCCATTTTCCTCTTTGAGACTCGTTCAGAAGCCGTCATGTCATCGGAGAGCCTAACTAGAGCCAGTGTAACTTGTCTCGTGTCGGCATTCAACTTTAGCTGAGGCTTTACAGACACTGCAGTAACCTCCTCAGCGTGCTGAATATAGATTTCAAAGTTATCCCCCCCCCCCCCCCCAACATTACAAAGGCAATTCTCTCCAGTAATGACAATGCGCTGCCTTCAAGCAGAATTCAACCGTGTTTGCACATGTTTCCTCTCTCGGACATCTCAAAAAAAGGTTGGATAATCTATAGCATCTCACTAATGCTGAAAAGGAACACACCGGAAACATGACATGTGCATGCCCCCACCCCCTGTCTGAGCCAAATAAACATCCACAACATAGACAGGCAACTGGCCTCCGGGAACACAGGAAAAGGATTCGCTCTGTTTTGTTCCACACACTCAGGACCCCTCTTCGAGGAAGCAGCCAATGAGACGCAGATCTTGGGGACATCCCTGTTCGTCACGTTGCACGCAGTCCATCAGGGAACGACATGTAGGCGTCAAGACTACAATAAGCATTGAGAGAGAGTGAGCAAGAGAGTGAGAGCTGAGAGCATAGAGGATGGAAGAGAGCTGAGGCAGAAATAGGAGAAAGAAGTAGAGGTGCGGGGCTGCGAGGGGGGAGAGAGACGAGAGAAGAACGATGGAAAAGGCGGGCGGTCGCCGAGACGACGAAGTGAGGCAGAAATAGACGAACTAGAGAGCGGAGAGACGCACGATGAGAGAGAGAGGCGAAGAA
>BROE01000017.1:4251792-4256028 GCA_036571765.1 Plecoglossus altivelis | reverse complement strand
GGGGGGGGGGGGGGGGGCGGCGGTGGTGGACCCTCACCAGAGCGCAGAGCAGATCCACGGCCTCCAGGATCAGCTCCTGGTGGCCGATCCTGGACACGCCCAGGTCCTCCAGCTCCTGGTGGGTGATGCGGAGAAGCTGGTCTCCTCCCACCTTCTCTCGCTCGAAGGTCTTGATGTACTGCTGCAGGCAGTCATCCAGACCTACAGGGCCAGGGAAAGACAGAAGAAAAATACTTAGAAAAAAAAAAAAAATGACGACAACACTTGATTGGGTACTTAGTATGCATGACATGGATGGCAGTGCTGGGTTGCTCGAACGCAATTGTCATCTTGGACTTGACAGGTCTGTGTTCCAATCTTTAGATGTGCTAGGACTGTAGTTAGCCTATTTCTATTTCCGCAATACACAGCCTTTCCTACGACTGCCCTCCTAAAGCTGTATGATCTGAAAGCCTCAAACACAACATTACACCTTCGTAACAACCTATATGCTGTGCGGCACAATTTCTAAACATGCGAGGCAAAAGTGCCATTTGAAGTTAAAGTAGACCGACAGTTTTAGATCGAACCCTCCGCATCCCCACTTCCTCTCAGACGTTGGCCTAAATGTTGAGCGTGAAGATGTTCTCTTATCGGGTCATCGCTGAGTGGCTAACTGTGCTCCTATCAGCTCTGCACCCCTGTCCTGAGGGTGTAACAGCGAAACTATCTCACTCCATCTTGGACTATCGCTTCATCTCTTGTTCATGTGACTGCGTGTGTGTGTGTGAGAGAGACAGAGTGCACATAAGGGTATGTGTGTGTGTGTGTGTGTGTGTGTGTGTGTGTGAGAGAGAGAGTGTGCAGAAGTGTGTGCAGCCTGTGTGACCATGCTTGGTTTAATGCAAGCTGACAAACCGAGATCTCAGAGATGAACACACGTGATACTGCTGAACACACACACACACACACACACACACACACACACACACACACACACACACACACACAGCAAAGCTAGTGGAGCCCACCCATACAGTAACAACCAGCACTACATCCTTTCAGAGCAACACCAAGCGTGTTCGTCAGCGTACACAAACCAACTGGCGAGCAACAGTTGACTTGACACAGGCCCTGTCACTACGACCAAACACTTGCTCACACATTTGACCATCCTCCACATACTTTCACTCTGGGTCAGACACCAAGGTGTTGGACAAACTGCATCAAGGCGGCCACGTTTGAGCCATTTCATAACGGCGTCCGAGTCTATGCTCTCCCACGGAGCCTCAGTTCGCAGCTATGCAAACCAGACGGTCTCCGCCTCCCTTTCCTTCTCTCTCTCACACGGTCGCACATCCTCCAGCACCGTTCCCCTCCAATAGGGACAGAGTTGGCAGAGGCTGATGTTGTCACGGAAACGCTACACCCCCCCCCCCCACACCACCCCCTCTGCTTGTCCCCCCTGCTCCTTACGGAGGGTATACGATGATCATCCTCTCATGAACACACAACACAACAAGGCGACACGCACAGTCGCGGAGGGGAGGCCTCGGAAAGGACAGTTGTGGCAAGTTGACTGGGGGTCCCGTTTCGACTGTTTTATCTCCCTCTCTGCTGTCTCTTCCTCTGTTGGTCCCCACCCTGCCCTCCCTGTCCCTAATCCATTCCACCCCCACCCCCCTCCCTCTCTCCCACCGCTGTTGGAGAACTTGCACATTTGATCCAAACCCAGTTCGTTGACCGGCCTAAACCTAATGAAACGTTCGGCTGCCAGTTCAGCTGGCAGAGACATTTTGGAGAAGCAGCGAAAGAGAGTTTCATGGCTTTGCATACAATTTCAGGGCTTAACAAATCAGCCTCTTTACCAAGTTAATCGAGACCCATTTGTCAAAGGAGGAAATCCCTCAGGTTGCTATAGAAACCCATGAAGCAGAGTTTTGGTTAAACGTCTCCTTGTCTGCATGATAATGGTAAATAAACAAATAAGTTGAAAGAAAAAAAAAAGAAAAGGTAGAGGCAACATTTTAGCCTGAAACAACAACTCAGTTGCTCCTCTAGATGTTCTTAACACATCCTCTGTATAATCCCCCGCTTCATCCACAAAAAAGGAACTCCTATTTCAGTAACATCTTAACTAAAAGAAACCGTTTTTCTCCTCAACAACAGCTCACCCCCGCACCTTCCACCATCCAAACACACACACACACACACACACTTCACAGAGGACCCCTTCATCACATGGTCTTTGCTCCTTAGACAAACAGAGATGCGGCCAGACAGACATCCTTGCTGGGAAGAACACACAGGCAGAGGAAGGCTCAGGCGTTCTGATTAACACAGCGCTAATCCACTGGTAATTGCGAAAGTAATGAGACTTAGTTATGTGTAGTGCTATGGCCATTATTGCGTTGGCTCTCTAGAGAGGGGGCATGTGCGTTAATTTGCATCATTTTCGAATCGTCAGGAGACTTGGGTAAAGCAGCCGTGAGAGAGAGAGAGAGAGAGAAACCCATTTGTCCTATTTAAACCTATTTATGGTTGTTTATCCATATCAATACACTAACCTAATTACATGCAGGTGGGTAAGTCATTTCATGTATCAAGTGCCGGCACCTGTTTGAAAAGGACTATTAGGAACATTAGTATAAATGTAGTCTTCTCAACCTGGTGGGTCTACCGTTGGACAATTACAAATGAGCAAAACATTGAGCAGTTGTCCCCAAAGATTTAGGGCACAGATAAAGATGTCAGGAATTTGAGTTCATACTTGGGGAACAAAACTGACCAATGAGGGCAACACCATACTCTTTGCCCTGTTTTCAACTAAAGTGTTGAGATGTATTTTTTTGAGGGCAGATCTCCACAGATACATTCAAGGACCCCCCCCTTTCCTCCCTTCCCTCCTTTCCTCCCTCCCTTCCCTCCCCCCTCCTTCCCTCTCCCCCAGCAGTTGCAGAAGCAAAGCAGGAGGTCTGCATGAAAAGACAAGAGTACTAACAAAAATATGGGTTTTTAATTTAAGTTGGCAATGAAGATGCGATAATATGGAGTAAAAAAAAAAGAAGATAAGCGTGCTCTTCATGAAAAACATCCCCTGCTGATTTGCAAAGACGGGAGACTTTTTTTCTCTTTCCTTCTTTGGAAGGATTTGTAGTGAAGAGCCTTGGTCACTGAAAACCCCATGGGGGAGGAAGAGTGGCATTATGGGAAGGTCACAGGGTGCTCGCCTCCAGTGACATCACTGAGCCGTATGCTAATAACGGGAGTTCTGAATGCTAATGATGGATTGCTATTTGGTCCCCTAGCGTCTGCGAAGGGACGTGAGACCAAGATCTCCTTTCTCCCCACATCTCTCCCTCCTTCACTTTCTATCAGCATTACTGGGCTCCACTCGTCGCATGCGGATCACCGTAGGGCTGTCCCTGACATGAAACCAAGCATTCGAGTCACATTTGACTCTAAATTACATCTTGTCACTCCTGTTGGCTCCCAAATGTCTTCCTCTGAATCTGACTCTCAACGCACAAACATAAAACTAGCAGTTCTGAGCTAAAAACAGGTTGATGTCCAACCCTCCCAGGCTGTACAGCGTCTCATCCCATAGCCCCACAGCCCGTATGTACACAGCACATACAGTCACTGCATTAGTTAGCACATGCATCAGCAGAGGAGGTGTAAGTAAAAGAACGACACTGTGGTTTTCGCCCGTGAGGTTCTGAACCGCCATACGAGTTCTCTGGACTGTGTAGGCAAGCCCAGCATGCAGAAGTGACACAGTAACATGGCATAAACGCATGTGTGACATACACGTGCCCACAAAGGCTTAGGAAGGCAGGGAAAGTTTGGGAGATTTCTGCTGCACAAGAGTCTGGACAAACTGCTTGCTGGCAGGGCATGATGGACTGTGTGTGTGTGTGCGTGTGTGTGTGTGTGTGTGCGTGTTGACTGGCTCTGCCAATCTATCAAGGCTCATCTTCAGAGTTGCTGAGCGTCTATCCAGAGCAGCTATGATTAAACTGAGACTTGTGCCAATACCCTGTTTTGATAAAGGCCTTAGATCATAACATTTTTGGACACATGAGTTTAAGACATAAATCGGTTTAAACAACATCATAGACTGGGATTAAGTTGGTTGAGATTATGAAATGGCCACTACTGCTGTACAGCAGTCTATATGGCACTTTTCTTTACCCGAGGTTGCGGGTATAGTTTTCGCAGTAAGACACTTGCACCTTGAGACAGACCAAAAACAAG
>BROE01000017.1:4236792-4246792 GCA_036571765.1 Plecoglossus altivelis | reverse complement strand
TGAGGGAAGATCTCACGAACACGTGTACTTCCTGTTCCCGCTGCCCTTCAGAGAGCTCAACCAGTTCAAGGGCAAAGATATTGGACTCTTGGAGATGGTCCATACGACGTTCCCCGAGACGAAGAGGCTGAAGAGCCTGGAGTGGGACGAGGGCAGGGTGATGTTCATCTGTGACGGCTTGGAAGAGTACTACAGGCGGCTAGACTGCCACTGCATCGGACGCTTCCATGACAGCAGCTCAGGCAGAGACTCCCACGAGGTGGTGGCCAACCTCATCAAGGGGAACATGGTCAGGGACAGTCTCCTCTGGGTGACGTCTCGGCCCCGCTGCTCCACCTACCTGCCGGCCGAGAGCGTCCACCAATTGCTGGAGGTTCGCGGCTTCACGGACGAACAGAAGGAACACTATTTCCGGAGCAGGTTCCCCGATCCGGCACTGGCAGACAGGGTGATGACCCATCTGAGATCCTGCAAGACTATGTACATCATGTGTCATCTGCCCACCTTCTGCTGGGTGGCGTGCGGCCTGTTCCAGCGCGCCGTCAGGGAACACGGGTCGCAGGCCGAGCTGCCCAAAGGCCTCACCCAGATGTACACGCAGCTCCTGCTGGTTCTGCTCCGCGTGCGGAACAACAAGGTGGCCGCCGCAACCGAGGCGGAGGCTTTCGACGAAACGGACTTTCTCCTGAGGCTGGGGAAGATGGCCTTCGCTATGCTGGAGAAGGGCAAGACCACCATCTCCAAGGAGCTGTGGAAAGAAAGCGGGCTGAAGAAGAGCGACACGGTGGTGAGCAGCGGCCTGTGCACGGAGTTCATGGTCGAGCAGTTCATCTTGTACCAGGAGAGGGTGCAGACGTTCATCCACCCCACCTTTCAGGAGTACATGGCTGCCCTCTACGCCTTCATCTCCCTCAAGAACCTGGGAAGGAACGTCCTAGAACTGGACCTGAGGAACAAGTTGACGCGCATGTTCAAGGAGCCCAACCTGACTGAACTGCACCAGTGCGCCGTGGAGCGGACTTTGCAGTGCCAGGACGGAACCATGGACTTGTTCCTGCGCTTCCTCCTGGGGATGGCCCTGGAGACCAATCAGGAGCTGCTTCAGTGCTTCCTGACCAGTAAGCACAGGAGCTCCTCTGTCGTCAAGGAGACCAGCGCCCTTCTCAGGAAGAAGATCAAAGAGAATAACCACCCCAACAGGAATGCCAACATGCAACTCTGTCTGGAGGAGCTGGGCGTGGTCCCGGTTAGTAGGTCTAATTCTGCGACTGAGCATAGTCATTCGACAGAACACTGACTTGCGCAACCTCTCTGTGTATTGGAAGCGAAAGCTGTGCGTGTTCTGGGCCCGAAAAATGTTCAACTAGGTGGTGGATGTTACTGCACACATTAGCCACAAGGTGGCATCAGAACTGCAGATTTGAACCGTTGGCTGGGATTAGGAGGTGGATAATAGTTTCAGATGTGTATGAAAAGGGACACAGACTGTTGGTATTAATAAAGAGATAGACTTTTAAGAGTTTGTGTTATTATGATAATCATAAGTGCTTCTGCTTCACCCTCTAAAATAAAAAAGGAGTGTTGAAATATTTCACCCAAGGAGCAAAGTTTCTTTGACATTGCATTTCTTGTTATGACTGGGAAATTCAAAACCGTCAACTTGACTGGAGAGTGACAAGATAAACTTTTTTATTACATTTAATTGTTAAAAAAATATACATTTTCTATATTTGATTTCACTACAAATATCAAAATAGCAATACCAATATCACACATACAGTTGTTAAATGGGGATCATTTGATTATCCTGGATCATTTGATTAAGATGGTTTAACAGGTTAACCCACAAGTCCCTACAAGTTTTCACATTTAGAATCCACCACCTATTTTATCATTTAACTTCACCAGGGGTCCTCACATTTTTCTAACTAAATCATACATTCGTAATATTTTCGAGGGGTTAATGTAAGGGCACACATTTCACAGTAAATAACTCAATAGTTGATGCCCTGAAACAGAAGTAACCCCCGAATCAAAATGACCCATACTACACATCCAAGTGCTAATCAGAACAAAGCTGTTATAAATCATTCGCCTTTCAGATAATCATGATCAGATACTTTCAGATACTCGTGACAGAACTGTTCAGTTTTTTCCATTTTTTTGGCCCTGCCGATCTTGTCCTCTGAGATCGTCTTTGCCTCTGAGATAGACAGAAAGCGACATCGTTATCAGCACGTTTGAAAGCAACATGCTCATTTAGCAAAGCTTTTTCTATCTAGAGAGACATACGGACACCGGGACCTCCAACATGGTAACCTGCAGTTAAATACCCTACGAATGTTGGAACACCCATCGCTGGGTACAGACTTTGGTGAGCGGGGAGATGTTTTTTTTCGTTGTCAAAGTACAGAGGGTCGCTTACCAGTTTGAAATGCTTCTGTTGCATTCCAGCAGGGTTGATTGTGACGCAAATGAAGTGGGATTTGAAGTCCTCTGGAAGTACTGTGGTGAACTGCAGTCTGCTCTGAAGGAAATCTCCTTCCCCAGACCTGCAAGCAGAACACACTTTAAACTAAAGACCCGCAGAGTTCGATGTTACCCGGCCAACACTATCCTGTCGTCAGAACAACCCTGTTTCTTGCATGCATCTGTATCGCTTTCATGTGTGGATCTAATCAGGATGTTGTTGTTTTTTAAATACACCCCGTATTTTCTCATTGATTTGAGGATTACGCGATCAAATATCATTCGTTACAGTCATTAAATATGAAACGTACTTACTCTTCTAGCTCAGTAATTCTGCCCTTGATGACATCTTGATTAAGGAAGGTGCCATTGACCAGCCAGTAGATCACACTTAAGTCATTAAACTTTGAAGTTGTCTTGCAGGTTAGTTGCAACGGCATACCTGAGGATTAGAGTGAAAATGTAATACTACTTAGTGGTGCCACCATTTAGTACCAATATACAGTATGTATTTAGGAGATTTTTTGTAGTTTATACAAGTTCAAATAGGCAACTTGTAAAAGTGAAGTTAAGAGTTTAACAAATCAGTACAAAAAGACGTTACCTATTCGGGCACTGATGGTATTCTTCTTTGGTCCAATGATTTTAGGAGAGCCCTCCTGAGGCAAATCTGTAATATAAAAGTTTTATTTTTAAGTCATGAATCAAATCTGTCTGTAGAAAGCCACATGCGCACACACTTTCTCTCTCTCTCTCACACACACACACACACACACACTTTCTCTCTCTCTCGCACACACACACACACACACACACACACACACACACACACACACACCTGTAGACGCTTTACACAGCTGGAGCCAGAGAGATCCAAGAACTACAATAGACACAGAATACACACTTAAATCCACCATTTCCACTGTGGGTAGAAAGAAAACATACTAGATGTCAATCAAATTTGAGCAAGCTAGAGTCATTCCTTACCTGTTAGGGTCTGTGTCAACTGCATGTTGATTCCTTTCGCGATCAGTTGCTGTACGATCAGGCAGCTTCTGCCACTACCTCTAAATGTCCGCTATATATACACACACACACAGTATTCCACCAAACAAACACACGACTTCCTCATTACCAGATAAACGGCGAGAAGTTCATGGAAACGGCACTATTGACCTTGCATCCACCCACGATGACGGAAATCCCACTCCTTCAAGATCCATCCTGATTCATGTTTCCAGCTGTGTGGTTGTGTAGGCATGCAGCTATTAGTAACCTCCTTTTTTTTTTTCAAAGAAAAGAACGGTTTCACAAAAACGAACCTAAATGGCACAGATCACAACGGATGGTGTGACATACTGTAAATAGAACCAAATACTCCCATGTGTCACATCAGGCTGAAAATCAGTCAGAAAATACGTAGTCATGACTGCGGCTTTTATTATAAACAGTCAAGAAAACGAAACAGCAATGAACAGACAAAACCAATGGAGAAATGTTATTGGCCTCTCAGCCTACCCAGTCTTCTACAGTACCTGGAGAACCACCCATCCAGACCGAGCAGGAAGGGGGGTCCGAGAGGCCCCCTGGAGGGGGGGATACGGGCACTACAACCCTTCAACCCACCAGCCGCTGCATACCAGGAGACCCCCCTTCCACAAGGTTGTAATATTTAACACAAATAACCACCAAGTCTGACTGGCCCTCTATAGTGGTCCAAGCCCTCACCTGGGCCATTTACTCCTCGTATTCAAACCCAATATTAAACTTTACGACAAGTCTTAAACAAGCACCTCCATCAATGTGGAAGTGCTTTAACAGGGGCCATTTCATTAACAATGCATTATGCTGGAGTTATGATCTGTGATCAGTCAAACAGAGAAAGTAAAGAAAACATGTAATTTGACATACGAACCCATATCACTAGTAAAATTCCAATTAATCTTAAATACCAATACCATGTGCCTATAAATATATACAAAAAAGTACACGTTTAGACACGGTTTATACAGGTTAATTAGTCCATTGTTGGTGGCGGGGGTAGGGTGGGGTGGGGTGGGTGGAGGGGGCAGGGGAGATGGGCCCCCCCCCCTCCCAGTTTGTCAGGCTGGTGCAGTCTCATCCGTCTTGGGGTCTTGTGGTGTGTCCTTGCCCTTCTGAGTACCGGGTCACTCCAAGCCCAAAATGTAGTTGATGCCTTGCACAAGCCCAATGATGACCGGTTGCCATGCAACAAGGTAGCGTAGCCAGTCCAGAAGTTGACCGTACATGACATGGGGCCTCTCCCAACTATGACTGGATTAAGGACGCAATAACGCTTAGTAATCGAAGCAAACCCCTCTGCACTCACTTCCCACGAACCAAGACTTACAATACAGAGAACGTATTTTTGCCATTTGTACTTTTTTAAGGAACGGCCGATTATCTCAAATAAGTGTGAGAGTTGTTTTATAAATATATCATTTGCGTGTGCATGTTCATATTTGAGGTAGGATTCCAAGAGGTATGGTCGTGAAAAATGTTTGGTTATTCAAGCTGGAACTATATGTAGGAAAACATGCATAACTGTTCAGAACTAACTGTTCAGAATGGAACAGGAACTGCACTGATCAAATCCTACGTTGATCAGTGATTGAACGCATGTCAATTTAAATGTATGTCAGAGGTGTTGTGTGTCATGGTACTTCCTTCACGTGACATCACGTGAAGGAAAGGACGTACCCAGTTCCTGTCTGGACAATCGTCAGCCTCTGATTAGTGTTTCCCTAAAATGGCTAACTAAAGAGAGCTATAGGGGTTTAACACCAGACTGACTGGAATAGAAAGAGAGACGAAAACCCTCACTGTTTTGGGAAGCTTAAGGGCAACATTTCAATGACAAGTGTAAAAACGAGACTAGAGGGACTGTTTCTGACGGTTGAGGTTAAAGAGAGGACGCGGTGACTGGAAGGCAGCAGGTTTGTGGGGATGTGAGAGTAGCCCAGGAAAGGATACGGATTACTGAACATCCTCTTCAGGTCCACTTTCTCCTTGCAGTACGGACAGGTCTGCTTCTTTCCCACGATGCACCAGCCTCGTATGCAGAACTCATGAAATCTGAGGGAAGGGAATTAAGGCCCAAAACTAAACAAGAAGCCAATGGTGGATAGTTTATATTGTATAAGCAACCTCAACCCCCCCCCCAAAAAAAAGACTATAAAGACAATATCTGACTTTACAGGCTCTCTTGAGGAACCTAATGTTTAAGTTCATGTCCCGACTTGATGAGTCTCAAAATTGATAACATACTCACAAGCCCTAGGTGCAGTTCGGTTAGATATCAATCATATTTGTGGAAACATTGGTATGTGTGCCTATTAAGACTCTCATGAATCTAAATATGTTTTTATGTGTTGTGTATCTATTCCTTTAGTTATGTTGTTTGTCTTGTTGGGTCTAGAGCCTGTAATAAAAGTTTATATAATATATATGCAATTCCATTCTGTTGTCACCACATGAAAAAAATGACACTTTACCCCCACAAAGCGTTCACTACGTCAAACCTCCGTGATGACGTGGTTGGTTTTGAAAATATACATAGAAACAGGAAGTTATGTGACAAGCACTGCAAGTCACCATGGTAACCGACAGAGAATTCTTATTTTGGCCTTGGATCCTGTGCATTTCTCTCTCCATAAAAGGATACACATGGTTGCAAGACAGTCTGTAGGTGTTCTCGATAATCCCCTCCTCGCTGACATCGACGAGGATCGGCTGGCCACACACAGCACAGATGCTGTCGGAGAGATGTTTGGTGGGCATGCCAGACGCGCTGTAGTACTGAACACGGACACAAGGGGGGAAAAAAACAAGCAAACCGCACGGTTACGCTTGACGACACGCTGGCTCACGAAGAAGCTGTCGCGGACAAGCTGAGGTGAACGACACGTTCTGATACTCACGCCAACTGTGGAGGCCATGAAGTCTGCACACATTTCGGCAAAGTCCCTGCCCAGTACTCCGTAGTACAGACCGTAGAACAGTAAAGAAACACCAAAGTCCATGGCATCTTCCGGCTTTATTCTGGAGGGGGACAGGGGAAAGGGGGGGCGGAAGACAGATCAGCATGAATCGGTCAGCAGCTCTCAAACAACACACTCCAACAAGCTTGAATGGAGCAGGTCTTACCTAAATATCAGGTTGAGGCCAAAAAGTGTAAACATGACGACCGTGTAGCCCACTATCCCGGTGGCGTAGCTGATCTTGTACAGGAGGAGGAACCACTTATAGACAAGCCTGCGAGCGTGAGGACAAGCGCATGGTCGTTTTCAGCTTCAAGGGGGATCGTCAGGGTGCACGTGTCCACAATGCAGACGGGACACGTGATGTCCGTACGCTACTAGTATGAGGTCAAGTCAGGGAGATGAGTGCGTTTGCGCAGTAACGGAGAATGCGACGTGCCGAGTATTAGCACGTTTGATTGCACGTTTTGATGCGACTTCTGTTCAGCAACAGGTGAGGCAAAACTCACGTGCGCCCCGAGAACGACGACGGGCTCTTACCTGGGCGTGGTGCAGTCCAGGGGCTTGCGCGTGGCACGGAAGGAGACGAAGGCTGTGACCACGGAGAAGACGAACCATGTGACCAGGAACCTCCACCAATGAAGTTTGGTGGTGAAGTAGAGGGGGACCACCCACATCTGGAACAGGGTCACCAGCTAGGAAGGCAAACGTGAGGCAAAGGTGTGTGAGGATGCGACTCAGACAACATCCGGAGGACGGACGACTGCATGTCTGCTTGGGTATCATGGAGGTGGGGGAGGGTCTTACGTTGTATGACTTGGGATGCCTCTGTTTCCATTGGACAAGGACAAGCTGGGCGACGACCAGGGTGACGATCAGAATCAGTACCATCTCTGCATGCATGGCCTCGTGCCCCTTGTGTTTGGCATGCATTCTGGCATGCTCCACCCTGTAGATACGAACATCAGAGGGTTAGCAAGTCTCTGAGAACCACTTGAGATCATAGCAGAGGTACTGGTTCGATCCAAATGGAATCGCATGTGATTGAATTGTATCACTAACCTCCACTTCTCTTCTGGTGAAAGATGGGACAGGTCAATCTGTCATGGAGAAAACAGTCAATCATTATCAAGGGTGCCAACATCTGAGTTTGTATTCACGAGACAAGGAGCTACGCGAGCGTGTTAGTGACTGGAGACCGCACGTGAGACATTTGCCCTTTGTATCATAACGCAGCTTTTGATTATGAAATATGGCCTTTGACTCTTCTGCCAAATCACGTCAGATATGGCAGCGTACCTTAAACTATTCTAACAATTGATTCCATATTAAAAGTTAGCAATTAAATGCGAACCGACGTGAATGAAAATCTGACGTTAAGCAGGTGTCCAGTTTAATGAGCTAAATACACCTGTTTAGTGTCCTATGCTTGCATGCTGGCTATAACGTATGGATTGCAATATAGCTAGATGACAAGCTAGTAGCTGCATAACAGCATTCTTGTGTTTGCCAATTCAAACTGCACTTCATAACCAAAAACCACTCATAATCCAGAAATGTGGATAGCAAGTCAATGGTTGCAAGCTTAGTAGCTAAGCTACCCCCTTCCGCCTGTGATGGTGATGACATGTACTAGTTAGCTATCTATAGCCTAGCTTAGCTAGCAAGCTAGCCGGCAAGAAAATGGTATTTAATTCATGCTTGCAGTATCGTGGAGGCATCCCCTTTCTTACGACAACCATCTTTAGGGCGTCAACATTTGGGACTGTGACATCCTAACCTGATTTGCTTCATCGTGATGTCCCAGTCCATGATCGTGTTCTACACCATCAACCTCCACCTCAAACACCCCGGCCATCTTCGGGGAGAAGGGAGTGCTTATTCCGGGTTGAAGGAGTGTGTTCCAATCAAAACGCTCCAAGAGAGTTCTTGTTCCTAATGTCAACATGTAGTAAAAGGTATGCTCGTTTTGGTGTCCGGCAATAGCCGTTTGTTTATCCAGTAGACACTTATGAGTTTTGATTTCTCCACCAAAGCATTAGCCGAATGATGCTCGTGTCGTAAACCCAATAGCGAACCTCGAAAGTACGGCACAGTTGCACTTAATTTATTAGCATTGGCAATACATACATATTTAAATGCAGCCGTCAACCGAGCGAAGGGACCTAAAACACATATCGAGCGTACCTACAGATTAACATGCAATTTGTGTGGGACTTGGCGGGTAAAATCAAACACAACTAGGAAGTAGGCATGTTATCGAGGGGTACAAATAGATTATTCTATGTAAGTATGAAGACATGGCTCCGGTCAAAATAAAGCACGTCGTTTCTTTCACTTCACAGGTAAACAAATTGTTATGAGTGTGCATCCAGCCCGTTGTTATTGCATAGCCTTTAAATGACACTTGCTTGGGAGTTTTGAAGGGTCCGCTATTAGTCTAATCTAGCACTCTTGATTAGAAGTTTCAGACCATTACCATTTTCTTTTCGTTGTAGGACCCCAAATGTACAGTTGACAACCTGTTTGGTGAGCATGCAGACACTCGATCGTGGCTTTGTAACCCCCACGACCACAGTGGGGTCCTTAAAGCAGAGTTGCAATTGGAGCGCACCACTTGCATTGAGTATATCGATGTGGGTAAGTCTTCAAATAATGTGCTTTTTTTGCAGTTTTACGAAATCTAGAATGAACATCAGTGATGTGAAATATAAAAATGACGTTATTGCGCTACTACAACTGCTTTGTGTCTTTTAAGGTAACTGTGGATCCGCGTTCATCCAGATTGATGTGGGTCGCTCGTCTTGGCCGCTAGACCATCCATACACCACGTTCTTACCAACAACAACCTTAATGAGCCCTACAGAATCACGGCAGGGCACATTCAGGACGGGAGTGCGAATGTTCAAGAAAGGTGCACATTAGATACTGAACCGACGACATCGTTTTATAGCTCATGCACGGGATATTGTCACACACAATTGGTTAAAAGCAATGGCTTGCAGTCTCTCTCACGAGTGCATTATACTTAGATACACCGTATGTGCAGCAACGTACTGGTCTTTCTCTCAGGTGACTTCTTGTCAGAGGGTGCTGAGGACAGTTGGGACCGGGTGCGAGTCACATGCTCTCAGCCCTTCAACCGACGTGCCCAGTTTGGCCTGTCCTTTCTCCGTATCCAAAGTCCCCAGGAGGAGAACGATCGTGTTCCCGCTCAGCAGGTTAGCTTAGAGACCTGGGGGGGGGGGGGGGGAGTAGAGGCAGTCGCGTAGTGGCAGTTGGCTACGGTGCTTCAGTTAAATATGTGGAAGGTAAATATTTGAAGTTGGTTGGTTGACTGGAATGTTATAGTAACGGAATAGGGAGTTCTAATTTAGCTTCAGAGATTCACGTTTGCAGTGTGTTGTCAACTCAGACGTCACTGGGAAGGACTCAGCCGGTGTGGGGAGTGGCTCTCCAGCCCCAGCGTCCAGAGAGCTTTCTTTCAGGAAAAGACTTGGTAAGACAGTACAGTCCCTACTATTCTCTCT
>BROE01000017.1:4147545-4236620 GCA_036571765.1 Plecoglossus altivelis | reverse complement strand
GGGGGGAGTAGAGGGCAGTCGCGGTAGTGGCAGTTGGCTACGGTGCTTCAGTTAAATATGGTGGAAGGTAAATATTTGAAGTTGGTTGGTTGACTGGAATGTTATAGTAACGGAATAGGGGAGTTCTAATTTAGCTTCAGAGATTCACGTTGTCAGTGTGTTTGTCAACTCAGACGTCACTGGGAAGAGACTCAGCCGGTGTGGGGGAGTGGCTCTCCAGCCCAGCGGTCCAGAGAGCTTTCTTTCAGGGAAAGACTTGGTAAGACAGGTCACAGGTCCTACTACTGTTTCTTTTGACAAGCTAAACTGAGATACACAACAGACTTGGTCCAATGTTGGATAGATTACATATCATGTATAACGTGATATCAGACAAGCTATAATAGATAAGATGTATTAGATATCATGTGTAACATAAGATTGGTTTATTTCCAGCAAGGACATTCGCGTGGCTTCCGTCGGTTTGAGTCGGACGGCACGCATGGTACTTTCAGCGGCCGCCCGCCACCCTGCACCGAAGTCTTTATCAAACGCACCCTCTAGTCCTCCCAACCCCTCTGCTAAGGCTGGCGCATCTACAGCTTCCACTAAAGAAGATGTGCTGACCAGTGACGTACACCCGCACTCAGGTGTGCATTTACTTGTTTGATCAATCGATCTCAATCATCCACGTGTCAATGTGTTTTTAGCGGTCAATACACACACGTGCTTAGTGCTTCATTAATGCCTTTCAGCTTCAAAGGCCTGTTTAATCTCAGCTCTCTGCCCTACGGACAATAAACATCTCAGACAACCAAAAAGAAAAAACCCTTTCAAATCAAGGTACGTGATAGGTCAAGAGTTCTGCAGTGGAACGTCCATCGAACAGACTAAATTGCGTAACATGAATGCGGTCAGAAACGATAGGGTTTATAGCTTGTATGCCCCTATACCTGTCTGCTCTTCTTAATACATACGCTGCGTTTTGTTTTCTAAGCGGTTCTCCGATGTCTCTGTAGACAGGAACAGCTGAGTGAAACTGCCTGTCACAAACAGAGGAAGCCTGCCAGCAGGAGGTCTCCCTCACCAGTGTCTACAGACACGCCCCCCTCTCCCCTCTCTCCTCCTACAGTCATGGAGACCACTTGCCCTCTGTGCGGAGGTAGGCGTTCGCCCAATCCACGTCTGAAAACACGTCCACCTGTTTGACGACACGATCGGTCCGCAGTTCAATAACAGATGTTCTTTTTTCCGTCGTTCTCTCCACCGCAGAGATTTTCACGGCCGAATACCTGCCTCTCCATGCCTCTTCCTGCCAGGGGCCAGAGGCAGTCCCCCTGTCCCCTGACCCTCCCTCCAGCCCGGAGGAGGAAGCGTTTCCATGCCCTCTCTGCGCCTTCAGATTCCCAGCCTCTCGCATCCAGCTGCATGCCAGCACCTGTGGAGAACCGGGCTCCTTCGTTTGGGTCGACTGAAGCCATATTTTTCAGCTGCATGTCTTTTATGAAATACTCAGTTGCTCTTTTGATACGAAATCTATTTCGTAACGGACACCTTTTATGTGGATGTTTTCTCATGAAGCTTGTTAAGAAAACCTAGTGTGTGCTCGTATGTTTACGATGTACACGTCGACGGGTTAATGTCACACACTCATTTGACACCTTCTGTATTGGCACGCTTAAATAGCATGTGTGTACCACTGCGTGTTAAAATAGGATGACAACGAAACCATTTCTAATCAAATGTTAATTGATGTTGACTGTTACCTTGTGTTCCATTGAGAGCCTCCATCCTTCATTTTGTTCCCCAAGGAAATAGTCATGGCTGCTACCTGTTACCAGTTGTCTCTTTAGCTCAACGACACAGTCTTAAAGAAGGAGGTTGTTGCTCGGCCTGGTGCAGGGAGGGGCACAACCTTCGCTTGTGTCTAACCAGGCGTGAGACGCTCAGAAACCATCTTGTTTTTTTTAATTGGTCCTGTCCTATGGGGTTCAACGATGTGTTATTTGGTTTGCGAGGAGCAATTTGATCCCTTACAGTCAGTTGAGAGCACATGACTGCTGTGTTGGCTCCGTTTTTAGCGCACTGAGGCTATTTCCAAAAGCAGCTTTTTCCTTCTGCTACCCTCATTGATCCGCAAACGTTCAAATAGTCGGACTGCCAGATAGAATGGGAGTTCGCCGTCTGATTTAAGGACACCTACTCTGTTATCTGTTATTGGTAGCGGTGCTGCTTTGACCCTAGAACATATGGAAAACCTCACGGTAAGATCTTTCTGAATATTTGTTGTAGAGAAATATTAAACATGTTACCGTAGTCCTTGAAAACGTTCAGCTGAAACAAAAGTTTTACTTGATGGTAGTAGAGTTTATCATCTGATATTCCAAAGTGGCTGTACTTGTAAGTTCAAATCCTGCTGTGTCAAAGGCTTATTCATTGTAACAACATTGGGGTCTTTAGAGTGTATCGGTTGTCTTGTCGACAAAAGGCCCAATGTTCGGACTTCTGCAGAGCTTGCGGCCTCAAGGTTTTTTGGGCCCTTTGAAGGAAAATGGTGAAATCTGAATGAATCTTCCTTGTAATTGGCACACAAAGGGGCCACACAAATGGAACTTTAAAAAAAAAAGATGCAAGTTGTTAAACTATGATTCATAAATCATATATCTATTTGATTTCAAAGCTGTATTCAATCTTTAAAATAAGGGGGTTTTGTTTGAGTCTTGGCATCGGTTAAAATAAAACAAATCGACCGTACACAGTAGCTGCCGTTTTACTTCCCTACGGTTTTTAGCCGGAGCAATGGCGCGAGATCGTCAACAAGAAGATGCGCTTCCCTCCGGAGCTCATCGGCGCCATTCAAGAAGGGAACATCTTGATGGTGTCCAGTCTGCTGAAGACGGGCGACGGCATCATCCGCCAGCTGGATGATTCAGAGGACCGTCTGTGGAGGGAAGCCCTCAACCTCTCCATCCGCCTGGGGAACGAAGACGCCATGGACGCCCTCCTCCAGGGCGTCAAGTTCGACTTCCGGCAGATCCACGAGGCGCTGCTGGTCGCCGTGGACACCAACCAGCCCCGCGTGGTGAAGCGACTGCTGGACCGACTGGACCAAGAGAAGGGCAACAAGATGGACGTGCGCTCCTTTTCCCTGGCCATTTTCGACCACTCCATCGACGACTCCCAGTTTGCCCCGGGGGTGACCCCTCTGACCCTGGCCTGCCAGAAGGACATGTACGAGATAGTCACCATGCTCACCCAGAAAGGTCACGTCATCCCGTGGCCCCACAAGATCTCCTGCACCTGCCTGGAGTGCCGCAACGGCCGCCAGTACGACCTCCTCAAGTTCTCCCTGTCCCGCATCAACACCTACCGCGGCATCGCCAGCCGCGCCTACCTGTCCATCACCTCCGAAGACGCCATGCTCAACGCCTTCAGCCTCAGCAAGGAGCTTCGCAAGCTCTCCAAGAAGGAGCCCGAGTTCAAGGTCAGACCCGGCGGAAGGTAGAGCGCAGCGTTCCGTCTCTCTCGCCGCACGTGAGTGCGTGCGGCCGGAGCCCGGAGCTTGACCGCGTTCTCTCTCCTCAGCCTCAGTATCTGGGCCTGGAGGAGCTGTGTCAGGAGTTTGCGGTGGAGCTGCTGGGAATGTGCCGGAATCAGAGCGAGGTCACCACCATCCTGAACAGCTGCGGAGACGAGAGCCAGGACGCTCTGGACCAGCAGGCTTTCGAAGAAGGGATCCCCAACCTGTCTCGCCTCCGGCTCGCTGTCAACTTCAACCAGAAACAGGTGCCGTGTCCTTTGAATGTGTCTTTGAGTGCCTTGGGTACAAAACGATGACCAGCCCTCTCTGTCTCTCTCACTCACTCTCTCTCCCTCTCACTCACTCTCTCACTCACTCTCTCTCCCTCTCACTCACTCTCACTCACTCACTCTCTCTCTCTCCCTCTCTCTCTCTCACTTACTCTCCCTCTCTTTCTCACTCTCGCTCACTCACTCTGTGTGTGTGTGTGTGTGTAGTTTGTGGCCCACCCCATTTGCCAACAGGTGTTGTCATCCATCTGGTGCGGGAACCTGTCAGGGTGGCGAGGCAGCAAAACAGCCTGGAAGCTGCTGGTGTCTTTGGGCATCTTCTTCACCATGCCCTTCCTCTGCCTCATCTACTGGCTCGCGCCCAAGTCAAAGGTCACACGGTCCAAAAGAACGTTCGACACCCTTTCCCGCTCCGCCGCACATTCCCCCTTTACCTTTCGCATTCCACTCACTCAGCCGACACCACCGCAACGCTTGTCCTGCGAGATCCCAGGTGCGATTCCCCGGTTTCTAAACGCCGTTTCCGTCTCACACGGTTTGTGCCTCCCAGGTGGGTAAGACCCTGAAGATTCCGGTGATTAAGTTCTTGCTTCACTCGGCCTCTTACATGTGGTTCCTCATCACCTTGCTCGGGGAGTCCATCATTATGGAGATGTCTCGCGAAAGCTTCGCCTCGCGAGAGCAGAACATGTTGCATACCTCCTTCCACATGGTATGGGTCGTCGGTGGGTCTGCTTTCCCTTGTTCGTGATTTGAAGTCGCGTACGCTATGCTGTTAACTTGTCCTTCAGATTCAGACGGACATCCAGATGTATAGCAGGTGGCATTGTTTCATCTTTAACTTTACATCGGGTTGGGTGGGATACAAAAAACTACAAATACACTTTCACCTCCGCTGTCTCCTGCAGGCTTTTTCTGGTACGAATGTAAGGAAGTGTGGATTGAAGGCCTCCGCAGCTATTTCCTGGACTGGTGGAACTGCCTGGACATGATGGTGCTCAGCATGTATCTAGCCTCCTTCGCCCTGCGTGTCGTGGTCATGCTAAAGGGCCTGCTAGTCTGCCAAGCACCAGAAGCCACAGAGGAATGCGTCTACTTCACTCAGACTAGTAAGAATCTGAATCTGTTTTATTCGCTATGCAAGATATACAAGCACAGAATTCACTGTGGCAGGAGAGTGCAAACAGAACATGTATGGAACGTAATGAAGGTAGATGAAAATATAATAAAAAATCTATTATAAAATACAACTAAGAGAAAAAGTGGACACTAGTTGCTAGATGGGAGGAATATAACTATAGTAAGTGGGGTGTATATACACGACAGTGCAACAGGGCCGTCATCTGACTAAGAGCTTTGAGGTTGACGCAAATTGTTCTGAAACCACGTCCCACGTCCCCCCCCCCCCCCCCCCCACGGCGCCGTCCTGTAGTGCGTGACAACTGGCATCAGGAAGACCCTCAGCTCATCGCCGAGGTGCTGTTTGCGGTGACCAGCATGCTCAGCTTCACCCGCCTGGCGTACATCCTGCCGGCCCAGGAGTCCCTGGGAACCATGCAGATCTCCATAGGGAAGATGATCGACGACATGATGAGGTCAGACACGCGGGTGAACACGATGACTGGAATCGCTGGTTCTCTGCGGTTTTGTACCCACCTATGTCAGACCCACCTATGCTCGTTCTCAGATCAAATGAGCGTTCTCACCCTCTAGGTTCATGTTCATATTGATGATCATCGGAACAGCCTTTCTGTGCGGTATCAACAACATCTACGTCCCTTACGTCATCTCCCCTCATCTGGGAAGGTCAGAACCTCTATTTATTTCCCCGTCTCAGCACCATCCTCTTCCCCGTCGCCCATTCTAGCACTCCTGAACGCAGGCAGCTCTCCCCTCCAGGTTTAACGAGACGTTCCACTTCCTGTTCTGGACCATGTTCGGGGTGGCCAACCAGGACTACGTGGACATGCCTGATTACGTGTTGGCTGAGTTCGTAGGCAGGGTCCTCTACGGCATCTTCACCCTCATCATCGTGATCGTGCTGCTCAACATGCTCATCGCCATGATCACCAACTCCTTCCAGAAGATCGAGGTGAGGCCTGGCGTGGGCTCACGGTTCGCGGGGCCAACGTGACGCTCCCACGCCAGGCCTCACCCCTAGGCTTTATCTCCCCACTCCAGGATGACGCTGATGTGGAGTGGAAATTCGCCAGGTCCAAGCTGTACCTCAGCTACTTCCGCGAAGGCCTTACCATGCCCGTCCCCTTCAACATCATTCCGTCCCCAAAAGCATTCTTTTACCTCATACGGTAGGTTTCATTGCTGTGGTAAACAACCTAGAAAGTTCTTCTATGAAACAGGACAGGTCGTAGAAGATCAGTTTAACATTACACTTCCGGTTATTCTATGTACTCAAGGGGCATCTTCAGGCGAATTTGCTGCTGTTGTAACTGTAACTCGGCAAAGGAATATCCCCCTATCATGTCTCTAGTAAGTGTTCTTTTCATTGCTGCTGAAGCGAAATGCCAAACTGCTGCTCTGTAGTTGCTTTCTGGTAAACAGCAGCATCTGGCCCTGTTTTGTCCTTGTTCTCAGTCTGATGGGAAGGGTGTGGGTGGGGAAGATCCAGAGGCAAACAAGATACCGTACCGGCAGCAGGTGATCAGGGCTTTAGTGCAACGCTACATCGAGTCAGCTCGTCGGGAGTTCGAGGAAACCAAGCGGAAAGGTACAATGCCCGAAACAACACTCTAGAAGGTTCTGTGGGTTTAGTGGGAGGGGACGGTCTTTTGGTTAAAGTTAATCTGAGGGGAAGTTGGGCTTTAAAAACTCGGACGTCATTTGGCAATTTCCTCCTGAACGTGTTTTACATGTCAAACACAAAAAATTCTGCTGTGTCACTGTTGTGATGTTTGGTGTCCCCACTTCCTCAGACGTGGGTAACAGGATCACAGAGCTCAACAAGGTGGTGGGAAGGCTGCACGGCGAGATGAAAAACATCCAGAAAGCTCTGGTGGACTCGGGACAGTCGGTGGGGGTCGTCTCGGAGAACGAGGGCTCCTCCATCCTGGGGAAGTACATCCTGGGGGCCAAGAACAACTTCAGGGGCTTCAACGAGCAGCCGGTGGAGAGGCACCTGCCGCTGAGCGTGACGGTGGCCAACAAGAAAGAGGCAGAGGGGAAGGACGAGGGAGAACAGGAGGCCCGGAACGTAGACACGGAGGCCGAACGGGAAACGGAGCGAGGAGCCGAGCAGGGGGGGGACGTAGACGTGGTGAAGATGGAGGAAGGGAGGGCGAACGGCGGGTCGGCGGGGGGGAGCGGCAGTGGCGATGTGAGCATGGGAGAGGCCAGGGAGAAGACGCGTGTCTTCCAGGGGAGCGAGGAAGAGGGAGGGGAAGGCGAGGGTATACGGGACACCGTGACTGCTAGAGATGTAGAGACAGTTCGAGGGGGGAGAGCGGGAAGCGAGCCAGGTGAAAGTGTTAACAAGGGGGATGGGAAGATGTTGGAAGGCAACGAGCAAGAAAGCAAGTTCAATGCGGTCAAGCTGAAAGAAAGGCGAGTAGGTCGAATCAATATGGAGGAGAAGTGGCTGAACGGTCAAAAAGCGGAGGATGAAGTAAGCGAGAGGGCAGAGGTCGTGGGAAACAGGAGAACCGGGGGGAAGACCTTGCCGGAGAAAACGTTCCCGTCCCCGACCGGTAGTAGCAGCTCACAGGATACTGGCTTTGGCTCCCAGGAAGGGGAGGGGTCTCTCGGTGGCAAACCAGAGGCCCAAGCCTCAGCACCGTAGTTTACATAACATTTTTTCAAGTCATCGTGACTTTGGAAAGCCCATTTAGTATGCCTGCAGCTTTTGCAGCACAGCAGGTGCAGGGTGAGGATAGCGATAGAGTAGTGACAGTGTGATTTGTCAAATACTACTTTGCACTGGTTCATCAGGAATGTTGTAATGATATAATCTGCTCCAAGATTAAGCCATAGGTAGGCTTGCTTGAATGAGTCGTTTCTGACTTGACTCACAATTGATTAACGAATAGGTACCTTGTTGATGGTTGAAAAAAAAATGTTATAGATGGAAATTAAATGGATGGAATTGGATGTGAAGTGCACTTTAAATAAACATTTCAAATAGTTGAACGTGTACTGGAATTGCGTTTGTGTATCTATTCAATAACCTGCTTGCGAAATAAATCCCTGTTGACTCTCCACAGCTGGTTACATTCTGCTGTTTTCATCTCATCAGGCTAGGTAACCTTATGTTGCCATGGTCAGGTCTCAGCTTGCAGAACACTTGCTGCTCCCTCGAGGTTGCCAGAGCAACTCATTAAACCCTCACTTGAAGCATTACATTCCCCCCTTGTCTCCAGACTCCACATCACACCTGAGTTCCTCTCACGTGTAGGAAGATAACAGGTTGGACTCAGATGTACTGTAGCCACAGGCTTGGGATGACGTTGCCTTTTTACTCACTAGGCTTATAAACCCTCCAATGAGGTTCCTAGGTGGGTTACCGGGTAGACTACGATGTAGACCGAGGCCGTACCACAACAAAGCAGGTTTGCTTTAAAGGTCATTTGCTGCACATCTTCCTCTTTCATCTGTTACAACCCAATAAAATAATCCCAATAAAAAAATATTCTCAACTCTAAACAAACAATTCCCTTGATTTTTATGGGCTAACAAAAACATTGGTGTTGCCTTGTGATAGAACAAGTTTTTTCCACCCGTTCCCCATCACAATTTTTAGCACAGGATAATCAAAATAATTATGCGTCAATAAATGGAAGAAAACTAATTGAAAGTGATACAACCCGTCTTCATGAAATAGCGCCACCTAGTGGCCATAGAGCAGAACGGATCATATATCAGTAATTCAGGATTGGTAACAACCAGCCAATATAATCTCATAGCACAATTTTATTTTCTAAAATACATCCTTTAATATACATGAAGTTTAAGAAATCTAATTAACCCTTAAATTAACATATGAACAATGGATCTGACAAAGTGAGTTAGCAATATTGCAAATTCTACACATTTTATACAAAAAGACAAAGATTTCAGACAGTGCACCTTGGAGTGATAAATATACACCTGTTCACAGGGAACATCAGACAGAAGACATACAAATCAGAAAACAAACGTTCCCCCGGTCAGAGCGTGAAGCTGACAGCAGAGTAGACCACAGGAAGACGCATCACGTCTGGCCTAAGGCGTCGGTTAAAGATTCAACCCTGAGCCCTTCCATGGCCGCGGCGATGGTCGAGTCAACGGGAGCAGGATGGGGGGGGGGGAGGAGCGTTTAGGAGCCGCACATCAAGCAGTCGTCCCGGTTCTCCAGGGAACACACCATGGCGGCCATGTTGCGTTCCTTCGCCTCCTCTGAGCTCTTGGTCGGCTGCGCTTCCTTCAGCTTCTCCTTGTTCAGGGTGAACTGGATGGGGTTGGCTGCTGGCTTGGTCCTCAGGTAGTACATACCTGTCTTCAGACCCTGGGGAGACACAGAAACATCGATATAGAGATATATATTCTTTAAAATATATATATTTTTTAAATCATAAAATCAGAGGTATGAGAAGAAGGCAAGGCCAAGCACATGGTCAAGGCATCTTTTTTTAATTTTTTAAAAGAGATTAAAAGAAAGATGACATCAGACCCCTGAACTTATGTTATACCTGCTTCCAGCCGTAGAAGTGCATGCTGGTCAGTTTTCCGTAGTTGGGCTCGGCGATGTGGATGTTGAGAGACTGACTCTGGTCGATGAAGGCGCCCCTGTCTGCTGCCATCTTGATGATGGTCTTCTGAGACACTTCCCAGACCGTTTTATACAACTCCTTCAGGTCCTTTGAAATCTCAGGAATTCCCTGGAAAAGAGCGGCCAAATAAAACTCAATTCAGACAAGCCAACGCGGTAAAAGAGTTTGGTTACGTCACGCCGGCGGGGGTGGGAGGTAAGAAGTGAGGTTGGGAATTCATAAGCCTCACCTGGATGGAACCGTTATGAGCGATGAGCTGGTTCTTCATGTCCTCGTTCCACAAGCCTCTCTCCGTCAGGTCCTTCAGCAGGTGAGGGTTCACAATCTGTGGGGGGAGAGGGGAGAAGACGCCGTCAAAAAAAAACTGACAAATGGAAAACTCAAGACTCAAAAGACAGCTGGACCGCCCCTTTAGAAGCGTGGGGGCGTGGCATCAGGCAGGTGACGGAGCAGACCTGGAACTCTCCGGAGAGGACTCTGCGGGTGTAGATGTTGCTGGTGTAAGGCTCGATGGACTCGTTGTTGCCCAGGATCTGAGCTGTGGAGGCGGTGGGCATGGGGGCCAGCAGCAGGCTGTTCCTCACACCGTGCCTGAACAGAAACACAGGGGACCACACGTCCGTCAAGACACAGGAAGGATGCCTAAGCTGTCTGATCTTATCTTTATATTTGACTACTTTGGCATCTGGACCAACACCAGAGTAGATTCCTTGTATGTGAAAAACGTGTTTGGCAGTAAACTGGCTTCTGATTGGCTAGATGCTGCCACTCTTTGGGACACTTTGAGACCGCTCGTGGCAGGAGTTAGCAACACTCACTTAGCAATCTTCTCCTTGAGAAGTTTCCAGTCCCACAGGTCGGTTGGTGTCTTCTCCCACATATCATATTGAAGAATCTGAAACAAAAAAGAAAATCAAAGGTTGGCTTGATCATAAAAATTAACCAGATTGAAAGCTGTATTGCCAGGATTGAAGGTCAAGAGTAGTAGGGGGAACAATCTAGACTAAAAGAGAGATCTTCAATAAAAAATTTTTTTAAAGAAATGACATCGCAACTCACGCCTTTGCTAATAGGACAGCCGGCGTAAGTCTCGTAAGGTCCTAACTGGGCCGCCAGGTCACAGCTGGCCTCCAGGGCGGCGTGGTAGATTGTCTCGAAGATCTGGATGTTGAGGAGCTGGGCCTCGGGGCTCTCGAAGGGGAAACGCATCAGGATGAAGGCGTCGGCCAAACCCTGGACGCCGATCCCGATGGGCCTGTGGCGCTTGTTGGAGTTCTCAGCCTGGGGGAGGGCGGTGAGGAGGATTGGTTATGTGACTTCGAGAACTGCAGGTTGAAACGGATGAAAAGCCAAAAGTCGGAGAGCTGACCTCTGGAATGGGGTAGAAGTTGATGTCGATGATCTTGTTGAGGTTCTTGACGATGACCTTGGTGACGGCGGCCAGCTTCTGGAAGTCGAAGGTTTTCTCGGGGGTCACGTACATGTTGAGAGCGATAGACGCCAGGTTACACACCGCGACCTAGGGGCATGTGAAGGGGGGGGGGGGGAAGCAATGCAGATCCATTACATTTTACAGGTGGTAACTAACAAATATTAGATGACGTTTCTAAAAGAGCCATCACTCAAGAATGTGGATGCATGTTTCCCCTGTGCACACAGACTCTACATATCTGTAGGGTCATGCTGTGGCTTTCCCTGCTGTGTGTATGGCTCCGCCCTGCGGTCCTCACCTCGTCGTGACTGGTGTACTCCACGATCTCCGTGCACAGGTTGCTGCTCTTGATGGTTCCCAGGTTCTGCTGGTTGCTCTTCCTGTTGCAGGCGTCTTTGTAGAGCATGTAAGGAGTCCCCGTCTCCGTCTGGGACTCGATGATGGCGTGCCACACCTGCTGGGCCTTGACCACGCGCTTGGCCTTGCCCGCCTTCTCGTACCTGGGGAGGGACACGCACGGAGTGGGGGGGGGGGTGGAGGCGGTGAGACCGGCTGTCTCTGTAGCAGAACAGGAAGGTATTGCAGCCTGCGCGCTTTGGTTGTGAACTCCTCTTACTTGGTGTAGAGCTTCTCAAACTCCTCTCCCCAGCATTCATCCAGGCCCGGGCAGTCACTGGGACACATCAGAGACCATTCCTGTTGGTAGAACATGCCAGAAGGAGTACTGAAGCACCATTAGGTGCGTGTCCTTTTACAAAATGATCAGTGTGTACAGAAACACTCCCATTGAACGGTCAGAAGGTAGGGTTGTTTTGTCTATTGTTGCTGACCTGGTTGCTCTCCACTCTCTTCATGAAGAGATCAGGGATCCACATGGCGTAGAAGAGGTCTCTGGCCCTCTGCTCCTCCTTCCCAGTGTTCTTCTTCAGCTCCAGGAAGTCAAAGATGTCAAAGTGCCAGGGCTCGAGGTACATGGCGAAGGCCCCAGGTCTCTGGGAATGGAGGGGGGGAGAGAAGAAGATGAAGTGAGGTGAGGGATCAAAAGGGGTACAGGTGGATCCCAGAGCAGGGGCATCCCAGAACCATCAGACAGGGGTGATAGATATAGGGTCATCTTTGTGCAGAGCACTAATGTATATCCGGAGGTCATCATGTGGCTCAGGGGGGGAAGGGGGCCAGATGCCTAGGGGGCAGGCGTTCCTACCTTGTTGCCCCCCTGGTCAACGTAGCGGGCCGTGTTGTTGTACACTCTGAGCATGGGGACGAGCCCGTTGGAGTTGCCGTTTGTCTGCAAAACAAGAGTGGCGTCAGTCACATTGTTCTCTAAAAATATCAAATAAACAAGCAGCGACTCGTGTCGCCGTCCTGCGCTCACGACCTACCCCGGCGATGTAACTTCCTGTCGCTCTGATGCAGCTGACCGCCACTCCGATACCGCCTGCCGACTTGGAGATGAGAGCGCACTGCTTCAGCGTGTCGTAAATCCCCTCGATGCTGTCGTCCTTCATGGCCAGCAGGAAGCAACTGAAAGGAAACCAAAAACAAACACAACCGCAAAGTCGTCAAAACGCTCATCAGGCCTACATCTCTGCTCAATTCCAACCTAGTCCCTTTCCCATCCAGCACACCCTACCTGGACAGCTGCGGGCGGTTGGTGCCGGCATTGAAGAGAGTGGGAGAGGCGTGGGTGAACCACTTCTCGGACAACAGGTTGTAGGTCTCGATGGCTGCGTCTATGTCCCTCTTGTGGATCCCGACGGCCACCCTCATGAGCATGTGCTGCGGTCGCTCGGCAACTGCACAAGAAAAGGCGGTAAAAAAGGTCAAGATGGCAGATCCAAGAATCCTTCTGCTTGATCTGTGGAACCAACAGATCACTTAAGCTGCGTGTGTTGGCTCACCTTTCCCATCGATCTTTAGTAGGTAGGATCTTTCCAGCGTCTAGTTAAAGAAAGAAAAAAATAAAAGTATGACTTTCTGCATGTACAAACCTTAGTCGGGGAATAATGTCAAAAGATATTAAATTAACCTTGAAGCCAAAAAAGTTGTAGGAAAAGTCCCGGTCATAGATGATGGCAGAATTCAGGCGCTGCAAAAACAAAACAATAGGTACAGTTGTATTCTTCTGTTTTCAAACCACAAACCCATAACTCCTTATGTTGAAGTCAGAAGGCCATAAACCAAAGACTTACATCCTTGTTATCGAGGACGATGTCCAGAGTCTCCTTGCAGATCATGGGGGAGTGACGTCCGTTTAAACGGTTCACGTAGTTGTAAAGATCCTCCATCACGTCTACGGAGAGACGAAAGTCAGCCAAAAAGGGCCTTTTTCCCATTCGTCTGAATACGCAAGTACAGTGAAACGGGGGAGGTAAAGGCGGCTGAACTACTCACCACTGAACACTTTCTTGGTCTCCTTGTGGAGGTTGGAGACGGCGATGCGAGCAGCCAGAATGGCGTAGTCGGGGTACTTGGTGGTCAGCGTGGCAGCGATCTCTGCTGCCAGCGTGTCCAGCTCCACCGTGGTGACTCCATTATACAAACCCTGAATCACCTTCATTGTGATTTGGGTCTGTGTGGACAAGGGGGGTTGGATGGGGGGGGTATTATTAAAGGTTATCCACACATTGTTTGAATAGAATAAATGCAGTTGGTCTGTTAAGAGATTCTTAACTCACCGGATCCACAAAGTCGGAGTTGAGTCCATAACACAGTTTCTGGATCCTGGATGTGATTTTGTCGAACATGACACGCTCTTGGCGTCCATCTGTAAGAAATGTCATCTTCTTAATACAACATTGACAGATCTGTCCAGCGTGACCTTTTATGGGCTACTGGCATTATTCAATTCAAAATTTAATTTCGCATCAAATTAAGACGTTCTCCTATTATTTATAACGGTCAAATCATCTAATCAAGGGTCAAGTCCACGCATCATCAATATCGGCTAGGTAATAGCCTATAAAAGCAGCGTTTAAAAGCTCATAAACTTGACAGCCAGAATAACGTTCACATCCGTGTAAGTTCGAGACATCCTCTATAATCATTCTAGATCTTGTTCTGTTAATATTTGCTAGTTAGTTGACAATGTCCAAACGCATCGTAAACAGATTAAGAAACGCCTTAGCAGCTAACTATAGCCTTACAAGCTAACTATTGGCGCCAAGTTTGACAAAGGGACCAGCTGTGAAATACTGCAGCAAAGACAGTGACATGCTAACTAGCCGACTGTCTAGATAGCCTGGTAGACAATGAATTTCCCATTGAACGAGATAGATGGCCATCGTATCAACTGCTCCTGAATTGAACTATAATATTAATAAATAGAACTTTTACACGTATGATGTAATCATATAGCAATTTACTTTGCACTATGATTACCAAATCAGAGGCTAGCTAACTAGCCTAAGATCAGCTAGCTAGCTATCAAGCAACAACTGATCAGATGGCTATTACACTTTCCACGCAAATAAATTTGTCTAGGGACTGGCCAGCTGGTAAATTAAGGAAGGATTTGCCAGCTAACTAGCTTCAGTCGTTGCACGATCACTGGGGCAAGTTTGAGCTAGCATGCCCAGAAAAAACCTGTTTGACAGGAGTAAAGCCACTCACCCCGCTTGATAACGTGCATGTTGACTATTCGTAGGTTGACAAAAAGGCTGCAAAATAAAAGAGTCACTGCACTGAGTACACTGCTGTAAAAACAAAAAGACTAACTCTTTTGAGACTATAACTGTCCCACAAATTGCCAACCAAAGTCTTCCTGCTGTGAAAGAAAGCGCGAATGTGTCACAAAGTCCCGCCACATATTACATTTGTACTAAAAGTGCAGCCAATCGGCGGAAACGTAGGAGAGTGGTGAAAACCAATCAGACGAGCCGAAAGGGGTCTCTTCCGCGTTGTGGAGAACCAAGGCGGGTGCGAGTCTGGCGGGTTATTTAAAAAATATGTAGGTCATCTTGAAGTTCCCAAGCTTCCTTACATAATAGCAATAGTCTATAACCTTTAATTCATTAATCGATGTGTCTTTGGTGAACTATTACACAGTGATGTACATCAGAGTGTACTGTTGCATCTTTGTACTAAACTAAAACTGTTGAACTGTTGAAAGCAACTGTATAGTCTTTCTAACATTTATTTTAATACAGTTATAGGCTAGGCTACAGTCTATGGTTCAAAGCACCGACATTACAAAACTATAACAACAATGTGTCAGTGGATGTTGCAATAAACGAATGTCAAAACATTGGTTCCTGATCCCTTGATAACTGATCCAAACCTAGACACACAGAACCGGTTACATATATCCTGAATGTTGTTGATGGTGGACGGGCCTGGCCACACCATAACCCACACTTAACATAAAATGTAAGCATATATTGAAGG
The DNA here is from genome assembly GCA_036571765.1 of Plecoglossus altivelis. Classification (NCBI taxonomy): domain Eukaryota; kingdom Metazoa; phylum Chordata; class Actinopteri; order Osmeriformes; family Plecoglossidae; genus Plecoglossus; species Plecoglossus altivelis. The sequence goes on along the minus strand of BROE01000017.1, from coordinate 4,221,251 downwards.
ACATACACAGACCTAAATTTACATCCCAGTACTTTTTCTTTTATTCGGCTGCATCTTGCGTGAGGTATGCTCTCATCAGCAAAACGCAATGTCGTTCACAAGTTCCCCGTTCGTGCGTCACACTAACAGAAGAGGTGCTTGTGTACTGAGTGATCCGAGGAGGGACGATTAAAAAACCAAAGCTGTAATTTCCTGTCGGTGCAATAGTGGCTTCCTCGTCTCATGAGCGCGGTTGAAAAATGCATCGGTATTGCATGGCATGACAAAATGAAGATTAAGACTATAGTGTATATCGTAGACTCTATAGGCGGAGCTTTCCACTCTAACATACCGATGGAAGGTTTTTCTCTTCACTTGACTAAAATATTTAACCCGAAACGTTTTTAATGGCCCTGACACTGATAACATCACAAACAGGTTGGAGGTGGGTTTGCTATTCCCAGTCAATAGTTCTAGCACAGTAGCATCTGAATAGGTGTGGTTTAACTATCTAGGTGAGATGGATATTTGCTGTCTTTAGAAAGAGGGCGTGCTTTAACTACGCCCTGTCTCTCTTTGTGTGAAGGCTGCACCTGCGCTATAACCTACAGTATTTAAACACTTTGCGGCTAGTAGCCTATTAGGCCTAAGTGTATTTAGTTGGGTAACTTAATACAAGACCTTTCCACCAGCGACGGTTCTTTCATGAAACCTTTATCTCAACAATGCATCGCTCATTCTGTAAAAGAAAGTAACTCAAAACCAGGAGAAATGAGCGAGGAAGGCAAAGAGGCACCTGGTTACACAGCGACAACAACACCGCACCAACAGGTAGGAAAGAGTTTGGAAATTATTTGCTCATCTCCGGGTACCGGTAGGCGAACATTTTAGGAATGTGCTTCAAGTTTGCCTAGTTATTGGTAACCGAACCGGCATACTACTCCTACATGGTGTAAACTTTAGGGATGCGAATCACGATAGGTTGTAGATTCATCACTTTGTGTTTGGATAAATATGAGGTTTGATTACATTTTTTTTTATATCTCAGGTTATGAAGTCAGTTCAATTAGAACTTGATCCGTACCAAGTGTCTTGATGCAGACGTGTTAAAATGGCCTTTCACATTTTTTCGTTTATGGACGCTGATGCGTTGGGATGATGATGGTTGACTACGTTGATGATTTAAGTTTAAATGGAAATACAATTGCTTCCTCTTCGTGCCCTTTTTAGAAGTCATCTATTGTTAAAAACAGGTTTAGCCTGACACCGGCCTAATTTATTCGCACGAACCATCAGCCGACAGGCACAGAATGGCCTCAGGAACGAGGAGTACATTTGTGTTAGCGAGAAAAAAAGACAGTTTATCAACAGATAAACAGATCAACAGAAGAGATCGGGAACACGGAACTTTATGATATGTACCTCAATCGTAACCTATTTAGCGAAGCACAGGTGTATCCTAAATCGGAGAAAGTACATTATTTTAGTACGAAGTTATTACTCTCCACTTACCATTTTAACCAGTTATACAAAAACGAGATAAAAGTGAGCGCCACAAGATGTAGGTGAGGGAAAAGGATTAGGGTTACATCATGTAAACACAAATCATGCAGCGACGGATAAATCCCAGTTTGCTGGTCCTGATCAGGTTTCCTCTTCTTTTTTTAGAATCCCGCACAACTGAATGGACTGACCTTGGCACATGACGTCACCAGTCCTTCATCCCAACCTCCGTTTGACTCTCAGCCCACGTCACCGGCACCCCCCCCTGAAGTGATCATTCCCAGAGAGCAGTGGGGAGGGAAATATGAATTCCTGCTCTCTTGTATTGGATACTGTGTAGGATTGGGGAACGTGTGGAGGTTCCCCTACCTCTGTTACCGCAATGGAGGAGGTGAGTGACCCACAACCAAGCTGGCATTCAGGTTTCAGCAGCCAGACTGTGTATGTGGCTTGAATTGAAGATGAATTATGATGGAAATGGATGCCTATAACGTTACCATAGCCGTTAGGTCTACTCTGTCCTGTAACCTGTCATGGCTTTCGTCTGGGGTAACCTGACAGAGGAAACCACGCTCGTGTAATCACAGCCAGTGGGTTAGAGAGCCGGCACTTAGATCGAGCCTTGTAACTTATCCTGTCTGAGCAAAGCCAGGAGTATTGTTCAGAAACACACCCTGGGAGCTGTCTTCTCCAGGAAAATGTGAGTCGTTTTTTTGCTAGCTATATTACATACTTCAAAACAACATCATGGAAGAATAACAAGATGATGGGATGTTCACGGCCAGACGTTCACGTAGGGAGGCGAGCAGAAGTAGCTGTTGCTCGCGCTGGCGGTCGTCCAGTCTCAGCCAGGGACTTTATAATGCCGTCAGGACATGTCCCTACAGGTGTTTAGTGGCGTGAGTGTGTGTGTGTGTGTGTGTGTGTGGCAGCTCATGGTTACAAAACAAATACATGTAGCCATTCCGAGTGACCACACCCAGATTGTGAATGGCTGTGTCATTTGGAAACGTCTCCCCGCCCAGGTGTGTTCCTGATCCCGTATTTCATCATGATGTTCTTCACGGGGGTCCCTCTCTTTCTTATGGAGCTCAGCCTTGGCCAGTACGGAGCGGCGGGGCCAATCACGGTGTGGAAATGCTGCCCACTTCTAAAAGGTAGCCCCCCCCTTTGGCTTTGAAACGCCCTTTACGGCCGTGTAGTAATAGCGACTAAGGCGCCGACGACAGTGAGATGATCGTGAGAACGCTACTTCGTCTGTTATCACGGCGCTGATGTGTTTCTGTCTGCAGGCATAGGCATCGGAATGCTCTGCGTTTCCACTCTGGTATGCCTCTATTACAACGTCATCATCGCCTGGACCTTCTACTACCTGTTCAGCTCTTTCCAGAGCCCTCTGCCCTGGTCTTGTGAGGCCCTGGCGAACGCCGCTCTCTGCGGCAACATGAGCTCCGGGAACCGTTCAGTTGGCCGAGCTCTGAGCCCCACCGAGGTGTTCTGGAAGTAAGTGCTTCTTGACGTTCCGAAACGCGTTTCCAGAGATGTCTAACCACAGCTAGAATCCGGCGAACAGTCCTTTTTTGGAAACTTCCAGTGCTCGGTGAGAACATTTGGACAGATAAGCTGCTGAGGTTCTGCAAACAGAAAGGCTCAAAGGCTGACTGTGGATACACTGTCCATGACTGCCGTCTGCTTTAAAGGACTGTTTTGGTGTGTGTTTGTGTGTCCTGAGGCTCAGGCTTGCACAGTATGCGGGGGAGAGATAATTCTCAGTACCATGAGAGGTTTTCATGGCAGTTTGTTGCTAAGTGTGTCGTGTGTTTGATTAGTGGTCGTGCGTGTCTGCGTTCTAGTGAGCGTGTCCTGGGCGTAGTGCACAGCAAGGGGCTCCATGACCCGGGTCCCGTCAGGTGGCCCCTGGCCCTCTGCCTCCTGGCTGCCTGGATCATCATCTTCCTCTGCATGTTCAAGGGAATCCGCAGCTCTGGCAAGGTGAATCGACCGCCTGGACGCCTGCGATACACCACCTACAGACGCAGACACGTTTTACCGACCGTCTAGTCTCCGCTGCTGGATCTAATACCTCCTGTTCCGGACTGTTCCCTCAGGTCGTTTACGTGACGGCCACTTTCCCATACTTTGTGCTGATCGTTCTGATCATCAGAGGGGCCACGCTCGAAGGGTCCCTGCAAGGGGTGGCCTTCTACTTGACGCCCGACTGGGAAAGGCTGGCCAGGGCACAGGTACAGCCCCCTAGTCCCTACCCGATGGCCGAGTATAGCGGCACAAGAACATAGCTAACTGTAGAAGTCTACCGTTTTATTTGTTTCCTCTTTCCTTGGACATGATGAAGTTGTTTGTGTGTATTCGACTGCTGTGCAGGTGTGGAACGACGCCGCCTCGCAGATCTTCTATTCCCTGGGCATTGGTTTCGGAGGGTTGCTCTCTATGGCATCCTATAATAAGTTTGACAACAACGTGATCAGGTTTGTCCTTGCTCCTACTCTGTACTGCACATACGACCGGCTACAGACACGGCGTGTGTGTGTTTGTGTGTGGCTAAAGATGCGATGGTTTCAGGGACACACTGGTGATCACTATAGGAAACTGCAGCACCAGCTTCTTTGCAGGGTTTGCCATTTTCTCCATTCTGGGTCACATGGCATGGAAGAAGGGGGTTCCTGTTGGTGAAGTAGCAGACACAGGTAAATGGGAGATGAAACAGAGAAGTGTTGTGTTCCTCAGTGTTTAGTCACTGGTGTTGATAAGAAGGAGATTCACGTTCTAGTTTCACATGGTGATTCCTCAACGCTCTCGTTCCAGGCCCTGGTTTGGCGTTTGTTGCCTACCCAGAAGCCCTTGCTCTGCTGCCAGGGTCCGTGTTCTGGTCCATTCTCTTCTTCCTGATGCTCTTCATGCTGGGTGTCGACACACTGGTAAGAACCACCGGTCTGGTCTCTCCAACAGACAACAGTCTCCAAGTGTATTTGCAAGGTAAAGATATACATTCCCTTTGGATTCTTTTTCAACCCGTCTTTTTTTTTTTTGCGGTCTCCTTGCAGTTTGGGAACATGGAAGCCATCACGACAGCCTTTGTGGATGAGTTTCCGCAGCTTAGGGCGAATCTGAAGCACAAGTCTCTGTTCCTGGCACTGCTGTGTTTCGTCTTCTACCTGATGGGTCTCTTGCTCATCACCGACGTGAGTGCGAGACGGGCGAACCTCAGACGGGCGAACCTCGGACGGGGCTGTTTTTTGGGGGCTGTATTTTGAGTGTTGATGTTGATGAATGTCTTCTTTAAATAGGGAGGCATTTACTGGTTTACCCTCATCGACTCCTTCAGCACTAGTTTCGGTCTCATCATCATCACGCTCTTCATGTGTATCGGCATCTCCTTCTTCTATGGTATTATCTTTTACCCATCTGCAATCTCTCATTGGTCAATCCAGTGGCGTCATGCTAAGCCCTGTTGACATGTACCTGTTTCACCCTTTAAACTTGTATTACCACGTCAGTTGGGTTCTCCGATCCAGGTTCTGCAAAGTTTGAGATCTCATCTTTCCCTTCTTCTTCTTCTCTGCGGGGGGCGGGGGGGGGGTGTTCCGTTTCCACAGGGGTGAACCAGTTTTGTCAGGACATCCTTGACATGATCCGCCGATGTCCTCCGTGGTGCGGCAAAGTGCTGCTCTTCTTCAAAGCGTGTTGGGTGTTTTGCACCCCGTTTCTCCTGCTGGTGAGGACTTGGAAATGTTCCGTGTCGTTTATGTGATCTCAGTTCCGTTGTTGAAAAGTATTTTGCTGCTGCAACCTCACGATGGTGAATAATTTATAGGCAAACAGGCAGCGACATTCGATCGCCTATCTTTATTCAGTTTCCCTAATTCTCTCTCTCTGTTCCCTTTCTTTATCTCTTTTTATTGTACTCAGCGTGTAGATACAGGGTATCTTTCATTAAATCATATCTATATCCACACTCAGTATGTGTAGTTAGATATGCTCGTACGTTGATGACTGGCGTGTGAAAACAGAGTTTGCCTTTTGCTGGTAACCTTACGTTCCTTTGCTCTGATCTGGTGTTTATGTCTCCGTTCTTCCAGTTCATCCTGACCTACGTCTTCATAGAGATGTACCAAACTCCGCTTCGCTACGGCACCTACCTGTTCCCTCTGTGGGGCAAGGCCTTAGGAGTGTGCATGGGCGCCACCTGCTGTTTACAGATCCCTATCTGGGCTACCGTGGCTATCTGCAGAGAGTCTGGGACGCTGAAGGACGTCAGTACCTCCACTTCCCCTCCCCGTACAGCCGTCAATCAATGAGGCTTTGTCACGATGTAGCCGTCAGCTCCACTAACAATACAGATGAACTGTTAAGAGATTGCAATCCACCGTGGCCCAATGTCATACATACCATCGGTGAAAACTGTCACCAAAGTAGCTCATCAACATCAACCAAAGTAGCTTTATTCTAAATGGTGTCTCTTTACTCTGTCCGTTTCTCTCTTTGCGAACGTAGCGCTTTCAGAAATCCATCCGGCCTCTGAATTCCTGGCGGGTGAACGACTTGCAGAGCGAAGGGACGGAGGAGCGAGTGGAGCCGGAGAGGATCGAGGCGCCGTTCACGGTCAACCTCACGGACTTTGACTATACCGCCACGACCTGGGAAGAAAGCACAGATACTTGAAAGCGGACGAACAGATTTTTTTCTACGATCAAGAGTCATCCTGTCTTGCTTTTGGTCCAGGCCCAGCTAAGATTTAGCTTGTCAGTGACTGGTGACAGACTGGCATCTGTCTCTTAAGGACAATATGAATGGATCTTTTTTATATTTATGCTTTTATGTATTGTATGAGCAGTTTTTAAAAAACGCAACTCAATTGACATGGATGTGTACTGTGGAATGCATTTGCAGAAAGTGTTTTTCGTCCGTCACTGGAGGAATGCGAACCTTGGTACGCAGAGTAAGGCTGACCTGGTGTCTACTGGTAGACTGGCTGAATAGTTAAGGCTGTCATGCTCTTTTTACATTCTCAGATTATGATCACATCACATGGTCATAGAACAACAATATACTAGATTTTGTATTATGGAGGAATAAAAGGAATTGAATATGATAACTGTCACTTGTCATCCATTGAGTGCCTTTAATGTTGCCGTGAACAAGGATGGGGGCAGATACCAGCTATCTGCAAGGCTTTCCTAGAAAATCTTTGTTATATCCAAATACATGAATAGTTTCAGTATTGTATCTTAGCAACCTCCCTGAAATTTGTTTTAGCAGGTTGAGATGGCCATCTCTGTGGCCATGATAAGTATAACTTTGTGATTTTTAAATACCACCCACTAATGGTTATACACCCTATTTAATAGTATGAGTAAACATAATCAAACACTTGTGAGTACATCTGCAAGGTTGAAATATTTTCACATCTAAATAAAAAACATCGAACTTTTGACACCTTACAGTTGCTCATTTGAAACATGTACATAATCATATGTACATATGAAAGAACATTCTGTCGCATAGGGCCTCGCTCAGCAGGTGTGATTTATTAGAATAATTACATGAAGCCAATTGAATTTGACAATAACCAAAGATCAGCGCGAACACTCATTTGGAACTTCCCAGGAGCGTCAAACTAAGAGCAGGTTGCCAGGTTTAAATATGAAAATCCCCATATTAAAGCCCACGAGGAGAGTACTGAGCAATCCAATGCACGAGCCATGTTCAAAGAAATCCAAATCTAGTTTTAAATAAAATATAAGACATAATTGAGTCATAAGTTACTCAGGCATGTTTAAATTAAAGTATTCTTTTTTCATAAAAAAAAGCTTTCACATTGTGTTTGCCGGTTTCACGAGAAACCTGGCAACAACAGCGTGTGTCGGATGTTGCGATGGTGACCTTTTCCCGCGGTTTCCATCTGCTGCAAATCCGTAGCGAGAGCGGAACCTCAGGAAGTACAAACTATTGCAGACTACTACGGGAACGTAGTGGGATTTAAACGAAATAAAAAATTTAGAAAAATACACCGCGCTATAACCCGGTTTAAGCGTTTTTACATTATTATTTTGTTTCTGCCATCAAGATGCCACCCAAAAAACGCAACTCTGTACAGAACAACAAAGAATTGAAGCCTGTTATGAAAAGTGCCTCTCCGGACAAGAAGGAAAATCAAGAGTTGTCCATTGAAAAGTAAGCGGTCTGAAGTGCTAATGCTAAGAAAACCAGTCAGTGTCATTGACGTACCATGACGTGTTTTTCTCTGACAAACCTGGCAATAATTACATAAATAAATTAGTTAAAATAAAAAATATATAAATATGTATGCTATATTTAATAAACTGTTTTACTAACGAGCAACCTTTGGGTTACAACTAGCTGGTTAGCTTATCTGTTCTACGTCTCTGCTTTTGTTGTCAGCTAAATTAAGTTAGCTTGCTAGCTGCCGACAGTTAGCAGAGAGCTAGCTAACAACAGCAGCAGCAGCTGGCTACTAACCATGTAAGAAAACATTGAATGTAGCTGAGCTGTACAGAGAAAACAACGTCTACAACTCGCCTTCATTATCCTGCCAGTGCTTGTACATCCAAAACTGTCACTTTCCTCTTTCCTAGCGGTGTGCTAGGGAGCTATCCTCACAAGCGTACAACAATTATTCGCCACCTTAGTTGACAGTCAATAATCAGAATGGACTTAAACTGGCTATGCGGTTTATGTTGGGTCAAAGAGCCAAAAAGAGGCTACAAAGCTAGCTCGCCCACTGGTGATGTCATTTTAGCGGGCTATTTTAGCAAGTTATTTGATGAGTTTCGCGAGGAACAACTTTGAAATCAATAATAAATTTTCTTCTCGGATGTAGTAATTGGTAATATTGGACTATCTGGATTTTTGTATTCAGGCATAAAGACAAGGATGCTGATTTTGTGACTGTGTGCACGAGTCTCCGGGTATCGGATCTTGTTTGTGACCGAGCCTGGTCGCTGTGGAAGAAAATTCAAGGCTCAATGGACAAAGTGCCGGTATGCTTTCAAACCCTCACATTGTCTGAACTTTCAGAAAACATACCAATTCAGATGCCGTGTCTGCTGTTTCTATGAAACAGTGTGTATGCTAATGGTCTCCTGTTAGGCCAATACATTTCACATGATTCCTTCAGCACCACATTTCGGGGTGTGAACCTTAAGTGTCCTTTTTTCTATAAGTGCTCATGAGTTGTCTGTATTTTGTGGACCCAGGACACGCAGCAGAGGGTATGGGGCGCGTGCCTGTTTGTGGTTGTCACCGACATGGATGTCACCAGTTTCACCTTCACACAGATCCAGAAGGCTGTAGATATGAAGTAGGTATAAGCACCCACATTAACCTGCCAGCCACCCTGTGTATCCTAACTGACTGGCATTACGATCAAAGGAAATGTCGTGTCCCTTTCAAACACGATGGTGACGGTGCTCTTGACTTCCTCTCCGCCTGCCTTCAGCGTGAATGAGTTCCTGGGCCTGCTGAAGAAGATAGACGTGAACTTGGACACCATCAGCTCCAAGGTGAACTCGGCGCTGACTCGGCTGGAGAAGAGATACGACGTGTCGCTCGCTCTGTACCAGAGGTTTGAGAAGTGAGTGAGGATACCTTCAAACTGGGAGTCTGAGGAGATTAGTGTTCATACAGTAGATGGACATGTACAGGTGGAACACAGCGTTTTGTTTCAACAAGATGTTACAACTTTAAGCTGCGATGCTTATTGTTAATAGCGAATGTTGAACGTTAAAAACGCGAAATCCCTCTTAACTACTTCTTGTGATCAACCTTTAGATGGCAGTATACTCTGTCGCTCTCTCTTCATCTCTCTCTCTTTATCTCTCTCTGTGTCTCTCTCTCCCCTTTTTCTCTTTCTCTCTGTCTCCCTCTCTCTCTCTCTCTCTCTCCCCTTTTCTCACTCTCTTTCTCTGTCTCTCTCTTTCTCTCTGTCTCTTTCTCTCGCTGTCTCTCTTTCTCTTTGTCTCGCTCTCTTTTTTGTCTCTCTCTCTCCCTTTTTCTCTTTCTCTCTCTAACTCTCTGTCTCTCTCTGTCTCTCTCTCTGTCTCTCTCTGTCTCTCTCTCTCTCTCTCTCTCTCTTGCTCTGTCTCTGTCTCTCTCTCTCTCTTGCTCTGTCTCTCTCTTTGGACTGGTGTGTCTGTTCATGGAGATGTGCAGTCATAGAAGAGTGTGGAGTCAGATTTAGCATTCATAAAAAATAAAAGATAGTCCAAACCTTTTAGGAGGCAAATGCTTACTTATTACACAATTGAAAATAATTTGTAGGACAGTAACGTCACATTTATAGCCACATGCATAACAAGTTTAAATATTTTATTATTCCATATTAATTGGCAAACCTGTGTACACCAGACAAAACCAATGTGGACTAGTCTGTAGGTCCACCGTATTGTCTTATAGTTTGCTGAGAGATGTACACCACTCATCACAACTGCACTTTTTTCAGGACTTGCAGCAAAATTTATACCAAGGACGAACCCGAGTAAGTATAAGACTCATGCTAGAATCCTTAGTCTGTCGTCAGTACAACTACAAACCGCAGTACTAGTTTATCAACAACAGACTCACGCAAACAGACACCTGACCTAATTACAATGTCATCAAAACATTCTGGAGCGTAATCCCTTTAGACTGTTTTTGTCCCATGTGGTGTAGTATTTGTTATTCTTTATGTCTTGCAGGAGGAAAGAGATCTTGCAAAGCTGCTGGACAATGTTCCTGTTGGCTAAAGGTATGTCAACAGGACGAGCAACACGCTGTGCAGCTTCAACACACTAGAACGGCAGCTCTTACATCAGCCGTTCTCAACCCCGTCCTGCGTGTTTTCTGATGCGTCTCTGCTCCGACACACCTGATTCGAATGACCGGGTCGTTTTGAAGCCCTTTCATTCGAATCAGGTGTGTCGGAGCAGAGAAACGTGGGAAACATGCCGAGACAGACGGTCCCAAGGAGGATGAAGCAGTTACTTCTGACATGCTAGCTGTGCTTGGCCTCCCTTTTCCCCCTGCATGCGGATCACCAACAAAACACCACATCAGTCGTCGCAGCGCGGCTACATTTCTTCTGTGATGTCAGCGGGCCCGGCGTTACTGTAATCCTCTTCTTTGTGTGTGTGTGTGTGTGTGTGTCCTGTGTGTGTGTGTGTGTGTCCTGTGTGTGTGTGTGTGTGTGTCCTGTGTGTAGGAAAGGCACTGCAGATGGAGGACGACCTGGTCATTTCCTTCCAGCTGCTGCTGTGTGTGCTGGAGTTCTTCATCAAGCGCTGTCCGCCCGGCCTGCTGCAGCCCCTCTACAGTAAGCCCACGTCTCCCTCAGCGCTGCCTAAACACAGCCGCTCGCACACCCACGCCTCTCTCTCACCCTCACTCTCTCTCTTTCTCTCCGTCTCTCGTCTCAGAATCCGCCGTCAGCACGGCCCACAGCCCTCCCACGCGAGCCTCCCGCCGCAACCAGAACAAAGCCAAGCCCCGCCCCCCCGAGGTGGACGTGCAGCTCCTGGAGACCTTATGCAAGGAGAATGACTGCAGCGTTGAAGAGGTCCACAGCGTCAAACCGCAGGATCCACTTTGCAGAAAGTCAACCCACTGATTGAGGTCGTCCTAATTGAGTTCCCTTGTTGTTGCTGTGTTTCCAGGTGAAGAACGTGTACCAGACCAGTTTCTCTGCCTTCCTTGAATCAGTGAGCCTCTCAGGAACCCAAGCTCTTCCTCAGGTAGCCGAAGCACGACCCACATCAGTGACTTGAGCGAACACGACCAAGAACAGACATTTTCCTACGAGGGCAAAACGTTGCTCTAAACACTGACTTCTTAAGTTGTCTCAATACATCAACCAGGCCATGTTAGTTCTATTGCCTCCCTTTGCCGAGCCGTTTATCATGTTATGGCTTTAATAACTCAAACAGGAATTGACGTCGATGTTTATCCGTCAAGGAGTTACGCCCTGGGAGCCGGTGGCGGAGGGCGTGGCCTCAGCAAACCGAGGGGCTAGCAAGGTGTCCACGGCTGTCAACATTGTTGTCGGCCATATGGCAGTTGCTCAGCAACCCCATGTTAGCGCTCTTCTGTTTGTTTAGTCAAATTTGGCGGTGAACAGAAGCTGTTCTGTTTTTTTTTTTTCTTCCCTCCTGGTTGTGGCGTAACGGGGGTATGCTCTGCAGGGGCAGGCGTGAAGATGACAGAAATGAGATGTTTCATGTTTGCTTTTGGCCCCTGCTGCTACAAAGGAGGCCTGCCGGCAGCTCATTAACCGCGTCTTTACTGACTCAGTAACCAGGGAACGGACTACAGGGGCCCTGTAACAAGCCGATAGGCTGAGTGTGCGCTAAACAGTCTTCTGATTGGACAGTGCCATAATGAGTAGTCACCCAGGGATATTTATCGATTCTTCTTTGATCAAATCTGTATTAAGATGATTTTAGATCACAGTTCTGGTCAGAGTGTGTATTTATAGGCGTTGTTAATCATTCTGACAGTCTGAACCTATTTGTTTTTCCCTCCAGGCAAGTGACCTGAACAAGCAGTATGACGAGATGTACCTGCAGACCCGAGACTTTGATGGCAGACTGTTTCTAGACGGAGACACCACTTTGCTCAGACCCAAAACTGAACCGTAAGCAGACCCACAGCCATGATCCAGCGCGTTCAGCACGATGACATGTCTTCACAACAAACACAAGGTCACGCAGCAGTCTGCTGAAGGTTGACTGGTTTTCTTCTTCTCTCTCTCTGCCTCTCTCTCTGCTTCTCCTCTCTCCTGCTCTCTCACTCTCTGCCTCTCTCTCTGCCTCTCTCTCTGCTTCTCCTCTCTCCTGCTCTCTCACTCTCTGCCTCTCTCTCTCCCTTCTCTCTCTCCTCTTTCTCTCTCTCTCTCTCTCTCTCTCTCCCTCCCTTCTCTCTCTCTCAGAATGCAGGTGGAGAGAACACCAATGAAGAACCGACCGGAAGACGACCAGGTTATCATTCCCCCGCAGACGCCAGTCAGGTGAGCCCCTCGCTGACCCACCTCCCCCCTCCGTTACCTCCAACCCCCTCAATGCCAACAAAAGCCCCTTCCCACCTCCCCCAAAAAATCACCTTGATATGGGGATGAGTTTTTGAACAAGACTTCCCAAGCCCTGGTCCCACTCCTGTGATTAGGATTAAGAATGTGCATTGACTTAAACTATACGTATCGGTTCACATGACTCCTAAAATACCCTGGCAGCGAGCTCTGCTTTGATGTTCCCACGTGGCTGTCAGCACGGAGGCATGAGCTCAGTCTAGTGGACTTGTTACACAAAGCGGCTTGTTGAAGTCCAAAACATCTGAGAAGTCTTTATTTAGCGGTTACACCTGCCTCAACGGCTGGATGATCGTCACTGATCGCTCTGTTTACCGTCAATGCGAACGCTGTAGCGTGTGGTTGCGTACATTTGATGCTGAAAAAAACAACTAAAAAAGGATTCTTGTAGAGCGTTAATTGCTTTTCACAGAGAATACCGTTAAAATGACCTACAAATACCCCCTTCGAAAAGCTTTTCGATGAAACGATGTCACCAAGCCCAATGTAACGATATGAATGCTGTCTTTCCAGAGCCGCCATGAACTCCATCCAGCAGCTGAGGGTGGACTTGACCTCGTCTGGAGACCAGCCCTCTGCTGTGCTGGCCGTCTATTTCAAGGTAGGTCCTTCTACTGACCGTGGGTGGAGCTCAGCCAAGTCAAAACTGTTTCAGGTTGTCATCCCCCTCTCCCCCTGGACGTCACCTTGAACGAAAGTGAAATGAAATGAATACCCATCAATACTTTCACGACTGCCCTTCAGTGGCACAGCGGTGCTGTCATTAGCTAACCGCCTTTCACCATCCGCGTCTCTTCCTCCCCGTCGCTCCTGTCAGAACTGCACGGTGGATCCCACGGAGGAGATCCTGCAGCGGGTGGAGCGGCTTGGCCAGCTGTTTAGCCAGAGGTTCGACCAGGCCGTGGGGCTGCGCTGCGTGGGCCTCGGCCAGCAGGTACAGACAGCCAGACACTCAGACACCCAGTCACCCAGACTTAGGCTCCAACCAGCCGCTCTGTCTCAGAGGCTGCGTTGACCTCAGCTTACCTGATGTGCTGCACGCCTCCCTGGGATGCTGCTCCTGTTGGAGGACGTCTCCCGGTAGTTCTAATGAGCGTTTGTGTCGTCTTCCTCCCCTCAGAGGTTCACCCTGGGCGTGCGCCTGTACTACAGAGTCATGGAGGCCATGCTTAAGTCGGTAAGCTTGTTTCCAACGTCTGCTTTGGGTAACAGCTTCAATTACCCACAATGCCCCCCGAAGCAACATTTCATCATCTCACAAACAGAGAGCTCTTATTAAATATTATTTTCCTTATAGGAGGAGAAGAGGCTGTCTGTGCAGAATTTCAGGTACAGTTTAGGGGTTGACATTCGAATTTCCTCCACATTCTCAGTCATATCTTTTCCCTGCAATCGTTGCATGTGCGCACATGCCGTGTGCTGTTCGTCTCATAGACAATGATCATGTGATTTACATTCCAGTAAACTCCTCAATGACTCCACATTCCACACCTCGCTCCTAGCCTGCGCATTGGAGGTCGTCATGGCAACGTATGGCGGTAAGCTGCCATAGATTGCCAAGTCCCACTTGAAACTTTTCCAAAGAACTACAATCATGGAGGACATTCCTCAGCAAGCTTAGGGCCTTTCTAGAGCTTGTGTTATAGTTCATGTTTATATATTCCATCAGAAATATTGTAATTGAAAAAAGTTATATTAGCTGGGTTTGACCAGGAATGATTTATTGTCAGTTTGATAGTCACATTTTACGAATAATACAATTGTACAATAAATAACCGATAAACATACGATAATCAGTTCCCTCTTCAATGTAATGAAACGTCCCACGTCCTCCACCAGGGACCTCGTTTAAGAACGGAGGCTACAGCCACAGCAATGGGGGCTACAGCAACGGCAACGGGGCCGGCGCCCCTGCAGAGACGGACCTGGGCTTCCCCTGGATCCTGGACGTGTTCCAGCTGGCCGCCTTCGACTTCTACAAGGTGATCGAGAGCTTCATCAAGGCAGAGCCCACCCTGAGCAAGGACAACGTCAAGCACCTGGAGCGCTGCGAGCATCTCACCATGGAGACCATCGCCTGGAGGGGGGTGAGTCGCCTCACACCGTCCCGTCACCGGGGCGTCGTAGAGTCCAGGTGTGTCACGCCGTCAGCCGGTTTTTCATCGTGGTGGTGAATTTATTGGAGGAGTATCGGTGTTATCGATTTCCGAACAATAAAGGTAGATTTGTGAATCCCAGCTCACCATACGTAAACACAAGACACACAAGGTACTGGACAGCCAGCTTCTGAGGCAGTAAAGTGTAAACTGAAACGCCTAATCAAAAACATTTAATGTATAACACTGATTAAAATACAGAATTTTACATAAAAGGTTTCTAAGACGACAGGGTATTTTTTGGAGGCTTTTAGGATGACTCCTGATTGGCTGGAGGTGCTGGCAGGTTGAGGCTCCTGATTGGCTGGAGGTGCCGGCTGGTTGAGGCTCCTGA
Organism: Plecoglossus altivelis; assembly: GCA_036571765.1. NCBI lineage: Eukaryota > Metazoa > Chordata > Actinopteri > Osmeriformes > Plecoglossidae > Plecoglossus > Plecoglossus altivelis. The sequence continues at coordinate 4,206,184 of BROE01000017.1, read as the reverse complement.
TTGGCTGAAGGTGCCGGCAGGTTGAGGCTCCTCATTGGCTGGAGGTGCCAGCGTTGCTGAGGGGCTCCTTGTGCATCAGGCGGCTGGAGAAGTAGTAGACGAGCGGGTTGAGGCAGCAGTTAGAGCTGGCCAGCACCAGCACCACAGGGTGCACGGCCTTGGTCACACGGGCCAGGCCGCAGCTGGGCAGCAGGCCCACGTGGCTGAGGGTGTAGCCCAGCAGGTTGAGGTGATAGGGAGCGAAGCAGAGCAGGAAGACGCCCAGCACCCAGTAGATGACGGTGAGGGTGCGGCGACGCCCGCGGCGATGGCCCCGGGAGCGGTGGCGCGGCTGGCGGAGCACGTGCAGCACGCTGCAGTAGCCGAAGAGCAGCAGCAGCGCGGGGAGCAGGAAGGCTGCCTGCACCAGACCCAGGGCCGCCAGGATGAAGGACAGCTGGCGCTGGGAAGACGGGTCCAGAACGCACGGCTGCTGGCGACGGGCGGCAACCGAGCGCAGCAGGGGCAGGGTCACACTCAGGCCCAGGACCAGGCACCAGATCCCCGCGCTCACCAGCCGGGCCGCGCACAACCGGCGCGGGGCCGCCACCAGCGGGTGTACCACAGCAAAGTAGCGGTCCACAGCGATGCACACCAGGAAGAAGATCCCGCCGTACAGGCTGATGTACTTGAGGGTGAACGTCAGCTGACAGAACATCCCTCCGGGGGTCCAGGGGGAGAGCACCGAGTTGGGCCCAGCGCCGGACGACAAGTCGCGGGCCTTGTGGTGGTAGTAGTATATCCTGAGCGGCAGCGACACCACGAAGAAGAGGTCGGCGGTGGACAGGTTGGCCATGTAGACGGCCGTGCTGGTGAGGGTGCGAGGAGACAGCCAGAGCCGGCGCAGGGCCAGGCAGTTGGTGGACAGCCCCAGTAGGAAGATGACGCTGTAGGACACCTGGTAGAAGGTGAAGCGGTAGCTGGTGTCTACGGTGCAGTTGGCCAGATGAGGGAGGAGCTGGCCTGGCACCCCTTCTGATTGGTTTCTCAGCTCCATGTGTAGTTCTGGGTCTTGTAGTCCACGTGTAATCACACTGTCCACATCTGGGGGTGGAGGGTCAGAAACTGGACTGGAGTGATCAGGAGATGATGGCAGGTCTGATGCTTGTTTCCTGAAAAATCAGCAGTTAAAACAATGCTGCAGGTAGATTTAATTAACTCATTTTCTATTTATGTGCACCTCTTACTTTATTGAGTTTAAATATTTACACAGTGGTAACAAGAAGACAACTAGGACATCTGTGGCGTTTGAAGTGGGAGATTGAATCTAACTGCGTTTCCGCCCCTCCCTCCCTCACACACACACACACACACACACCATTAGCCACATGTACACACTCGCACACCTGGTCATCATCGCATATGGAAATTTCCACCTCGGTAACCATTTTTTCCCCCCACTGTAGTCCTGGTTGGCCAATGTGATGTGCCTCTGTGTGTCAGTCTGTATGTTTACATAGGAACCTCATTTGTTTTAGTTGATACAAATCTATTGACGTTTACATAGAGTAGAAGAACAATGGTATGAGATGATCTAGAGTTGACTATTGTATCGCCTGTTGTTCTAGTGCCTTTTGTAGGAATGTACTTCTATTGAATCTAGTCATGTCTGTATTTTTTGTGATTTGTATCTACCACTTGTTGAATTACTTAATTCGTAACTCTCCAGAAAGATAGCCATAAATCATGTCTGACGATGCGTTGAAATAGTTTACCTCTGGCTGAACTACAACAGCCAAAATTTCCCAAGTGCGTTTCGTTATCTACCAGGTGATCAAGCCACCTATGTCGCTCCCCTGGTTGAGCTGGAAGAAGCGTTAACTTGGAGTCGCTCCCTGCCAGCTCTGTGATGGTCCTTTCCAATCACACCGCTTTCTCTCTACATCGATATGTATCTGAAATGAACTCTACACTGATGTTGTTCTTACAGTTGAGTCTTAGGGTTCCAGTTAAACTTCCCATAGCTCCAAGCAGTCTTTCATAGTCACAGTTAGCGAAAGAGGAAGGAAACTGCATTGAAATGCATTTCGATTACTCACCACTGCTGTGAGATCCCGAACAGGACGCCTGAAGCGGAGTCGGTAGCTGGAGGTTAGTGGCTGCAAGAGTGCATGAGTCCAGCCCCTGATCTCTGTTCTCCTGGCAGATATGGTTGTTGTGGACCATAACCAGTAGAAGGACCCAACAGGGCAGCTTTTCCGCCCGTGTGAAGACACTTTGATCTCTTTGGTCACGGACCTCGCGCCCACCCCTCTCCATCCCTCGTCGCCTTGAATCAACAGACTTGTGTAACCCTCCCCTCACCACCCCTGTCCTATCAGCCTGACAACCCCTTGACGCATCTCAAAGACAAAGTCAAGTGCGCTCGCTCATTGTCATATCCTCTCCGGCCATCTGCTAGGCCTCGGTGTTTGTGGAAGACGTACGGTACGGTAGGCCGGTGTTTGTGGAAGATGTACGGTACGGTAGGCCGGTGTTTGTGGAAGATGTACGGTACGGTAGGCCGGTGTTTGTGGAAGATGTACGGTACGGTAGGCCGTCGAAACAACCAGGCCAGTGCAGAACGTTACGCTCAGAGTTTCTGACGAGGACATTTTGATCCCATGGAATCTTCCTTTTGTGATTCCATTTGAACTAAAGTCTGACTCCACGTGTTTCAAAAACACAAACTACCCCAATACATTTCTGTAGTCTGAATATTTTCCTTAGGAGTCGTGTTCTCACTTGTCTGCCTGGCTTTTACAATCCTGGCTGTTGGCTGTGTCAGAGAAGACCCTCAGGGCACCGCTTCCAACAAGTATGCAATGACGTCTGGTACACATTCTGTTGTCGCTGACATGAGAAAGCTCAGAGTTGCGGTTGCTCACACTTTCTACGATGTGTAATATCGTCTCTCTTGCTAGATGATACGAGCGACTTCAGCTGAGGGGAAACCTGCGCTTTTTAGTCTCACTTCTGCTCTTTCTGAGCACTTCTGAGTTTGTTTCGGTGCGGCACGATATCAGAGCCTTCTGTGGTTATCCTCTTTACTACGTTGTACACTCAACAAAGCCTGAAACGGACTTCAGAGATGCTTTGTGGCGTTCCCACTCCTCCCTGTCTCACCACACCAATTGAAGGGAAGCCATTCAACAGTATGATTACAAGTGAAATACGGCCATTCCCACTCCTGTTTTTCCGGGTTGTGATTGGGTCTCATTGGGTCATAAATCCACACCCATACAAAGTGTCTCAACTCTTCCAAACAGCAGGGGATCTCAGTTTGTATCCTTTTGTATGACACAGTATTGCTGTCTTTAGTAAATCAGATATGTGCTGCCCTGAAGTAGGCCTGAAGTTGACTTTGAGTCAACTGAGTTTTATTTCATGGCAACGGTCAGACAGACATGGAAATACTAGTAATTTTTATTTTATTTTATTCAAGACGCTGTCATTGTCAGGTTGCAGTGTAAAAAAAACCCAACTAAAGTGCTTGCAACATAGTCATATTAAAACAAATGTACTGTCACACACACACACACACACACAAAACTTGTTCACCTGTGACTAAGCGCCAAGTTCTCCAAACATGAACGTTCACTGTTGTTAATGTATGGGAAGTACATACTTTGGTTTGCACAATGTCCCAGGATGTTTTCCCAGCTTGCGTGAGTTCCCCTTCTCCATCAACCGCTTCTTTCGTCTTGTCGCGGATCAGGTTGAGGATCAGGTTGCGTAAACCCCAATGCTAGATACCGAATTGATATTCAAATTCCATCCCCACTTCTGCGATGTGGTAAAACAAAACGAGGTGAAATAAACACCCGCAACCAAAGTCAGGTTATACTGCAGCTTATTTCATCAAGTCAGACTTTCAGTTTGGAAAGCTAACAATTAAAACCGTGAGTCACATATATCGTGCTTGATATCAGTGCCATAATACAAGTCAATGCATCGGTACACCCTTGAACCATTGAATAAAACGCTTGAGGTCTTTGCGGAATGCGGAGGTGGGGCCACTTTTATGTGCCCGTATGAAAGTCCCCTCCACCCTTCTCTCAGGTCCCCTTTGTCAGTGTTGCGCAAACCATGGACTCATTGAAATACTGCACGGCAACAGACCTGTGCCTCCATCAAGGCCAGACAGTGTTTTTGGGGAGGGGAAAAAAAATCAACAAGGACAATCACACCGTGGACTCGTTGCGAAACACTTTGGTTCTCAGAGTCCTTATGTGGCTGTTCACACTGCCCTGAGTACTGTCCGACTGCAGCACCTCAAACAGCTTGTTCTCGCGGAACGCCATCGACTTCTTCCTGATGGAGTTCTGGATGGTCTCCGACGTGAAGTAGTAAATGATGGGGTCGAAGCAGCAGTTGGTGACCGCGATGCACAGGGCGATGGGATAGATGGTCCTGACCACCGACTCCAGGAAGCAGCCCTCCATGATCTTGGCGCGCACCAGAGCGTAGAAGATCAGGTTGACGTTGTAGGGGATGAAGCAGAAGCAGAAGATGAGCAGGTGCACCACGATCATGCGCAGGATCTTGGCCTTGTTGAGTTGCCCGCCGCGGCTGAGGGTCTGAGGCTTCCTCAGAGTCTGCAGCACCGCGAGCGAGCAGAAGACGTTCAGGAGCAGCGGGATGAAGAAGCCCACCGTCTCGATGAACACCACCACCTTGGACAGCGCCGACTTCCACTGCTTGTTGGAGAAGTTTTCGAAGCAGTAGGTGTACGACGACGACGAGTTGGCGTACCGAGGCGAGGTGGTCTCCAGCATGAAGCCCGTGGGCAAACTGCCGGAGAGAACCAGAACCCACACGGCACAGCAGGCCAGCTTGGCGTTCCTCTTAGTCCGGATGGTCTGCGAACGGAATGGGTGCACGATGGCCAGGAAGCGGTCCACGTTGATGCAGGTGAGGAAGAGGATGCTGCCGTACATGTTGGTGTAGAACAGGGACACGGAGAGCTTGCAGAGCATGTCGCCGAACGGCCATTGCTGGTTGATGAAGTAGAAGATCCGGAAAGGGAGCGTGAGGACGAAGAGAAGATCCGACACCACCAGGTTCATCATGTAGGTGGTGGTCTCGTTGCGGAGCTTAAGCGTGCAGGCAAAGATGTACACGGCGGCCATGTTGAAGAGGAGGCCCACGATGAAGACCAAGCTGAACACGGCCGTGTACAAGGTGTACTTGAAGCCGTCGCTCTTGATGCAGCTGACGTTGGCCTGGCTCATGCTCAGCATGTGGAGACCGTCAGTGCTGTTAGACATCTTTAGAGGTGTTCACTCTCGAACGTGCGGCAGATCATGTACACGGTTCACTTCTAAAGAGGTTGTGGCATAAAGGACAAAGGTAATGCCTGTTCATGCATTTAAACTGTTCATATAATTGATCTTACTCGCCGTTCAGATTTAGATGGAAAAAGTAATTCCTTAAAAGCGTCTTCCTTACCTTGTTATCGTTTGAATCAGTGTCAAGTGTTATGTTGAGCGACCGAAAAAGACCTTAAACACGTGTTATTAGCCAACTGTCTATTAAAAGTAAAGTCAATCAGTTCATACAATCCTCTTTTTTGTACGTCCACACCGATATCCAGTTGTCCGGTAGTATTCTGGGTTTTTTAAATTTTCCTTGGACACCTTGGCAGTGAGCAGGCTTCAGGTCTGGAGCAGTCCTTCCCTTCCAGAGTCCGTAGTGTTTCTGTTCTCCAGTGAGAGACGGAGCTGGAGAAAGGGGGGTGGTGGTGGGAGGGGGAAGAAGGGGGTTGAGTCATGTGCCTCTCCCCTTCAGCTCAAGGCTCTGCTGCCCTTATTGGCCTGAGCCTCCTGCTTCGGTGCCGTCCAGTGCTTCCTGGCTCTGCTGAGGTCCCTGGGGGGAGGGGATCATCTCCCTGGCCCTGCTCTGTGGACCCTGAGGCTCTGCTCAAACCTGCCTGGCCGTCAAAACAGTCACACACGGTGTTCCTGTGTCTAAAAGGACAGTCTCTCTTTCACACCGGCTTGCACACCAGGAGGCAACCGCCTTCACAAGCCCCGCCCATTCCCTGCCTCCCGGTTTATATAATCACCTCCACTCTTGCAACAGGGCTTGGCCACCGAGGGGCTGAGTTTTTCTCTCTCTCTCTTGCTCTCTTGCTCTCTCGCTCTCTCTCTCCCTCTCTCTCTCTCTCTCTCTCTCTCTCTCTCTCTCTCTCTCTCTCTCTCTCTCTCTCTCTCTCTCTCTCTCGTTTGAAAACTTTAATCTGCCTTTCTTCCTGTTAAAGTAACAGGATTAAACAACTTCAAAAAGTCTTTCCATGTATCGCCGTTGTTGTCGTCCTCCCCCTGTTGAAATTCTGGCAGCTTTGTGTAAATGGGCCCACGTGTCGGGTGTAATCCATCATGCTTTAAACGTACAACACCGCAAGATGAATAAACAGAGGCTTTCTGTTTGGAGTTACACACGTGTCAAGTGGAGGGTTGATAGTCATAGATCTTTGGTGCATTTGCCAGTTTGTTCTGGAACCGGAACCATTCAGGTGCCGATGGAACAGGTCAAAGTTCCAAACTGACAGGATGGAGTGTGTCTGTCGTCAAGCCTGAACCTGCTGAATGAGACTTAGTCAGTGCAGACCTCACCTAGTCTGGCGTCACCTTGACTAAGAGAGCAGTTTTTGATCCCTACGTGATACGATGATGATGTTATGTGCACATTGTTCGAGGACATCAGTTACCGTTCTGCGTGTGGTTAGGAGAGCTTTTTCTCGTGCAGGTTTGCACGACACATGGAAAGAGGAACAAAAACCTACCTGATCCCCATTAGGCTGTTGGTGGTTGCTAGTATTGCTGGAGATAAGACTTGATAACTACAGTAAAACTGCTGTGGACATCCAAAGTTCATGGTACCACTGCAGTTAGAGTGGGTGTCTCTGTTGAGACATGCTGTGAAACCGTCCGACAAAGTTTTCAGTTTCTACTGTGTGTGTGTGTTTGTGTGTGTTCACAGGAAGGACACCACAAAAACACACCACACCAGCAGTTTTCAAACAGGCCAGTGTTGATTTGAAGAAAACGGATTCTTCTCAGCCCATTGAAGGTTCAACAATGGTGTTGACGCTTGTTTCAAGTTTAGGCTTTGGCAGGACGTAAACAAATGAATCCGCCTGCGAAACCCAGCACAGTGTTCAGGACTGTCAAGTCAGGCACATTCCTTCCCCTACTGCAGTCATACTCTTGTTCTACACAGCATTCTTGAGATAGCTTAACCCCAGCCTGTTTTTCCCGTGAATGGGACCCTGTAGCAGAGTATAGTGGACACAGCTGGACCTAAAAACAACAAAAAAGGGCCCTATGTCATTTCCTGTTCTCGCTAAGTCGAGCAAATAGCCCGCAGGACTGCGACAGAACGTCCCTTAAGACGTCACACAGACGCAGCCGCGTTGCCCCACGACTTCCTCTTCTCTTTGTTTTGAGATGTTCGACTTTGTGGACATTTCATGAGTGACACCTCTCTCTCTCTCTCTCTCTCTCTCTCTCCATCTCTTTCTCTCTCTCTCCCTCCATCTCTCTCTCTCTCTTCATGTGTGACATCTCTCTCGCTCCCCCCAGGACTCGCCCCTGTTTGAGCTGCTGAGGCTGACCCATGAAGAGGGCCCCGGGGAGCAGGTGGAGCCCCCCTCCACCCTCAACCAGCCCCTCCAGCACAACCACACTGCAGCAGACCTGTAAGCCACCACCAGCACACATCTGGGCCTTGTGGGTTTCTCTGTGAGAATCTGGTCCACTCCTTTGGCCAACATTCCAGGTGTGGCCAGCTCCTTGCCTCGGTCACTTTGGTATCAAGCGAAAACTTCAAAGGAAACTCAGCCATTAGCTCAGCAATCTAATGAGTCTGCCTGTCAGGAATAAATATAGTCCCTCAAATCTGACCACAGAGACGCTTTTAGAATCGGGGCACTTTGATTTTCTCTTTTCTAAGTGCGCTATTTTCGAACTGCACCCTTTTGTAACGTCACTTTGATGAATAAAATGGCAATAAGACTGCTGCCGAGGGAGAGAAACAGGAGTCCTCCTGAGGATCGGAAAGGGAAGCATGTGTGGTGTTGGATGTGATGTGTAGACGCCCTGTTTCTGCTCCCTCGGCTGTTCTGCAGGCAAATCTCCTGACCTGTGGCCTCACTAGCCCTCAACCTCTCCTCAGGTTTAATCTCCATTATCTGGGATAAGACCTTATCCACACACTTGATTTACAATCGGCCATAAAATATCCTTAGCACAGCCAGAAAAATGAACTAAACAAGGGAAATCAGGTCTAACACAAGCATGCTACCAAAGTAAGTAAAAACGCTTGAATACTGCGAGGTGTCCAAAGTGACGTCTCTGCCTCTGTTCTGTTGACTAATCAAACAAGGGATCGTACCCTGGATTCTGGCCGTTGGTGGACAGGGTTTAGGATTGTCTGGCTGTCCACTGTATACCAAACAAACACCAAAGCAGTGGGTTTTAACCATGGAAATATTTAGTATGACGTTTGACTGGCCTGTTGAACTTTTCACCTAGAACTTGGTTTGGGAAAATCCCGTTGACTTTCATTGTTGCTGTAACTGACTCATTGTATGGCTCTCTCTCTCTGTCGCTCTCTCTCTCTGTCTGTCTCTCTCACACACATTCAGGTACCTCTCCCCAGTGCGCCCCAGCACCAGGGCCCAGCCGCCCCTGGAGTCTCCCTCCACCCCTCCCTCCCAGCCCCCCTCCCAGCCCCACTCCCAGGCACCTCAGCAAAGCCCCAAGCAGCCCAAGTCCAATTCTCTCAGCCTCTTCTACAAGAAACGTACGTCCTGCTGCGGATCGTAGGTGGTGATCCCACCTACAGCTCGCCTGTGTGTGTGTGTTTCTGTTTTCTGATTGTGTCTTTGGCCCTGCAGTTTACCGTCTAGCCTACATGTGTGTCTTTGGCCCTGCAGTTTACCGTCTAGCCTACATGTGTGTCTTTGGCCCTGCAGTTTACCGTCTGGCCTACATGTGTGTCTTTGGCCCTGCAGTTTACCGTCTGGCCTACATGCGGCTGAAGGTGCTGTTCTCCAACCTGCTGACATCTCACGCCGACCTGGAGCCCATCATGTGGACCCTGTTCCAGCACACCCTGCAGTACGAGTACGAGCTGCTGAGAGACCGCCACTTGGACCAGGTGGGCAGCGCTCCCCCTGCACTCACTCTCACTCTCTCTCTCACTCTGTCTCTCACTCCCACTCTGTCTCTCACTCTCACTCCCACTCTGTCTCTCACTCTCACTCCCACTCTGTCTCTCACTCTCACTCTGTCTCTCACTCTCACTCTGTCTCTCACTCTCACTCTGTCTCTCACTCTCACTCTGTCTCTCTCTCTCTCTCTCTCGATCACTCTCGATCACTCTCGATCACTCTCGATCACTCTCACAATCTCACTGTTTCACTATATGTCACTCTCTATCACTCAGTGTCTCTCCCTCTCTCTGTTTCACTGTATATCACTCTGTTTCACTGTATATCACTCTCTTATCACTCTCTCTGTGTCTCACTCCCCCACTCTCTCACTCTCTCTCATTCAATCTCGCACTCACACTCTCTCACTCACTCACTCATACACACTTTCTAACTCGACCACAAACTCACTCTCCCACACACTCTTACTCACTCATACACGCCCTGGCACACCCTTTTATCCACTCTCGCTCACCAACACTCGTGTAGTATACTAACATACGCACTTCCAGTCTTGAAGTGAATGCTAAACAGCTCTGTTCCTCTTGTCACCAACCGCCTTTTCTGTCCCCAGTTGATGATGTCAGCCATGTACGCCATCTGCAAGGTCAAGAACGTCGACTTGCGCTTCAAAACCATCGTGACGGCGTACAAGAACATGCCCAACACCAACCAGGAGGTGAGCCCAATCAGACGTCAGCTTCCTGCCTTTAAGCTCCCACGTCAAGCCGTGTTTGTCTAGAACCATATCAGTGAGAACCATCGGGTCAATCAGGAAGTGCTCTCTCTCTGGTCTAACTTGTAGACGTTCAAGCACGTGCTGATCAACGAGGGCCAGTACGACTCCATCATCGTGTTCTACAACCTCGTGTTCATGCAGAGGCTGAAAACCAACATCCTACAGTACGCCTCTCTCAGGGTGAGACAGCGCCCCCATGGGGCACCTGAACAACATTGAAGGTGACGCAGAGCACTGAGCACACGCCAACCGAAGCACAACTAACACACCTTCCTGTTCTTTGTCTCTCCCCAGCCTCCTCCTCTCTCCCCTATCCCACACATACCCCTCAGCCCCTACAAGTTCCCCAACTCCCCCCTCCGCGTACCTGGGAGCAACAACGTCTACATCTCCCCCATGAAGAACTCGCGCATGTCCCCTGGGGTCATGACCCCTCGCTCAAGGTCGGTTTAGTCGCCATACACGCCCCCTGACCCCTGGGCCAACACCTGGGTTGAAAGACTTCCTGTTGTCACAAACCAACCAATCAAAACAAAGTATACTCAGCTTTTTATGAAAGTGACATATTACCATTAGTTTTAATTCAGTGAATTCACCCCCTACCAGGATGCTGGTGTCCATTGGGGAGTCATTTGGGGTATGTACCTCCTTCGATTTGTAGAAGAATAAAAAGGGTTCAATCTAATACGAGCCAAAACAAAAAATAAATGTTTTAAACCTCTTGCAATGTCACTCCCACCTCTATAGACCTCTAACAAGTTTCAGAAGATCAATCAGATGGTCAACAGCAGTGAGTGGTCGTTCAAGAGGACTTTGGATTTAAGCTCCGCCCCCAAGCCCCTGAAGAGGTTACGCTTCGATGTGGATGGCCAGGATGAGACAGATGGAAGGTAAGGGCATTACCAGACAGAGAATGAATCCATGGACGATTCCCACCTGTGAACCCTTGATTTGTCACACAGGCGAACAGGTCTTTTTGCCCTTTGCCAGGATATCGTAGAAATCTTTTCTCTACTCTCTTCGCAGCAAAACCAGTGGAGATTCAACGCTGATACAGAAGCTGGCCGACTTGAGTAAGTGCAACACGGTCGCAGGGTTTGTTTCCGTCTGGCTTCCAGACAGGCACGTATCCTTGTTCATTCAGTCCAGAGTGCCAGCCCGTTCTCCTGGCCCAGAGCCTCCCTGTCTGCCACTGTGGAGAAGCTGACGGACGGATGTCTTTTGTTTCCGTCAAGGTTCCACTCGAAGCCGCATGCAGGAGCAGAAGATGAAGGATGATGCTGAAAAGGACAAACCGTAGATTCTACTGAAGGACTCGACACTGCGCTGGTGTGGATCCAGCCAATAGCTGCCATTCTACACTTCCTTGCCTACTAGTGAATGGAATAACCTTTTTTATTTTTATTTTATTTTTTACTTTATTTGTATTTTATTTTTTGTACATTTGCTTTTTTTTGAGTAGTTATAGATGTGCTGGTTTTTATATATAAACACTACTCATTGAGAAGTGGTGTGTTAATATGGAGAAGACGTTCTCTTCATTGTTTGGTGTGGAGAGTTTAACAGAAATCTTTTAATTTTTTTTCCTTGTAATTGGAGACAGTACTACCATATTTTAAGAGTGACCTTAGTTTTGAGGGCGTTTTATACAAGAATCATTGTTTAGACTTTGGTTTTCGATATCAAGTAGTCTACATAATGCAGCATGAGAACACATCGTCTGTTCTTGTCGCTAAAACAGTAACGACTCCATTTTACAAACCGCTTTTTGTTTGATTACTACAGAGGATCATTGCACCTTCAAGGAAATTCAACACTGAATTACATGACTTTACAACCTGTAACACACTCCACAAGAATTAAAGGGGGAAATACACTCAACAGTAACAAACGTTACTGTACTTTCTTTTTTCCAAATGAACAGTACATTACCGATAGTAACAGAACAGTGAAATGTAAAAAAATATGACCTATAGTATATTTTCCCAAAGGGATATGGTAGCACTTTATATTACTATATATGAATGACCCTTTTATTATGTTTAGTAAAAGGTAATTGTTGAAATAGTTTGGAATTAACCATTCAAATAAAGTGTAATTGGTAGCTATCTATGACCTAAACTGCAGTGGTACCTACTTGGAAAAAGTGAAAGTATTAATCGCGACAAGCGCGTTTCACAACCACAAGGGGACGCTGGATACACGTTTCTTTATTCGTTGACTGTTTGCTTTTGACAGTTCGTTCCTCTGTCTTACTTTAAAGCTGTCTTAGTAGTTGACCTGAGCTTATTCGGGAAAGTAAAGTGACTTCGGGTCTAATGTCATGGAGCGGCGAGTTTGTATCATGAATCGGGGGACGCGGTGACTGGAGTGGCGCGGCGACAATGATTCCATCAGGGACGTTCAGGAGTTGTTTTCGGATCGTCTTCTGGATTCCAGTCCTCATCGTTACTTCGGTTGTCATATGGTCGTATTATGCCTACGTTGTTCAACTTTGTTTTTGTAAGTAGCCTCCAGTAGTCTATTAAACGACTTGTGTTCATTGATAACGTCTAATCCATCAATTAAGTTGTTGTTAGTAGTTTTTTTACAGTTGTTTATTCAGTTGAGGTGCCATAAATGTGTTTTAATTCATCTGTTTCAGTTGTTTGCCTTGATTTTATGTTTTAAAATAATGCCGAACTTATATTATATCTTTCTTGGTTGCTTGCACTTGCAGTCACTCTCAACAATACCTCGGAAAAAGGTAACGGGCCGTTGCTATCAATCAATGCACTCAATCACAACTTTGATCATCAGAATCGTTTTCAGTTATGAACTGTGTTTGTGTCCCATTTTCGGTTTGTGTCTTTGTGTAGTTGAGAATATCTCACAAAGCGAATAGCACAGTAACCTAAAACATCTTGATCGTCTTCAATGATCTGACTCCTGGAACCTTTTTTGCAGTGGCGAACCTTCTGATGTTCCATGTCTGTTTTGGGATGTTCGTGTGGGCTTACGGGAGAACCATGTTTACACCGCCATACCCGCCTTCTAAAACAGTAATAGTGACAGAATTGCCATGTTCATTAATGACATCGGTGTACTTACCCTTACTGGTTTACAAATGAAGTAACTTAGACATAACATGTCCATTTGGATTGCACATCTTCAAATATATGTATAGATCCTTTTTTGGATTGTACATAGTAAATACGTGTGTATATCCTTTAATGACAAATCTGTGTTTTCTGGTGTCTGTACCTCCAGTTTCATCTCTCCCACTCAGACAGACAGAGGTATGACATAGAGGAGAGGTCGGAGGGCCAACAGCAAATACTAATGGAGATCTCACGGAACCTTCCAGTCTTCTGCCGCACAGCATCCGGAGGTACACTCCCCAGAACCACATGCCGTGAATGGGTCGAACAGGCGCCAGGCCTGTTCCAGACCTCAAAGGGTCACAGGTGCCTAGGTGTCGCCCGTGTTGAGCGGTGAGAGTTAACGACCAGCAAATCTCTCCTGCTAATCCCCTCGCAAGTAACTCAAGCTCCAGTCTGTATCCATGTCCTGACACCTCTCCTGCTTTGGGCCTCACGGGCTGCTATATCAACAGCTTCTAAGTGCTCCAACCCTTTTTTGGGTCCAAAGAGTGTCCTAACAGGGTCCAGTTGGCATACCTCCTTCTTACTCCTATTTTAAAGGGCTCTGTTACTTAAATGGAGCACGGCGTGACATCAGCCGCCAACATGGCCGCCGACTGGGACGAAGGAGTCGGCAAAGAACCTCCTTCGCTAACGAACCCCACGTTTACAAAGTCGTCGGCCTCAGAGCGTCCAGACGGCGTGCTGACATTAGCGACCTGGGTCTCCCAGCATCATCTCAGGGGGGATCAGGGGGTTGCACCTTTATTCTACACCGGGGGGGTTGGGGGGGCGGTTAGATGTGTGAATGTAGGATGTGGAATCGAATAGCCCCTTGCTGGCCACTGACCGCTCGCTGTGTCCCCAGCTATCAGGTTCTGCCATCGCTGCCAGGTGATTAAGCCAGACCGCTGCCACCACTGCTCAGCCTGTGAAATGTAAGTCGGTTGTCCCCCAGTTTGTTGGCACTCTCTTTTTCAGATGGCCCTCCTCTTACATAGGGAGCCGGTAAGGGGATATTTGTGTGTGTATGTGTTACCGTGCCTCAGCACCGAGTGCTAATGAGAAGGTACCACGGAAGTGACCGCCCACAACATTTATCCGTGTCTGTCAACAAGAGATTCTGGAAAAGGGGCCAGCACTGAAACAGGAAGCTAATGATTTGTCTCCCAATCGCTATCTGCACGATGAGAGTTTGGGAAATATAATCTCCATAATCACGAGCCTGACTGCTCGTGATGTGGTTGATTTTTTTTTGTTTTTGTCTCCCCCCCCCCCCCCCCCCTGTGCAGGTGCGTCCGGAAAATGGATCATCATTGTCCATGGTAATGAGAATTACCCGACTAGAGAGCGTGTCACTGAACAAACACGACCTGAATTACCAGGAGAAAATCTGTTGATCACCAGGGCGACTTTGTCATTTCCGTCTCGGCTGTTGCTCGCAGGTTAAACAACTGCGTGGGATTTTCCAACTACAAGTTCTTCCTGCTGTTCCTCGTCTATTCCTTGCTCTACTGCTTCTTCATCGCCGCGACGACGGCTTCGTATTCCGTCAAGTACTGGGTGGTGAGTGCTGAAGGCGGGGGTAGCGTCTCCAGGCGAATCCAAAGTCAGCCGCCAAGTTTTCGTGGTCCTCACGCAGCCCCCCCCCCCCCCCCCCTCCGTTCTCTTCCGCAGGGGGAGCTCCCCAACTGCCCCGCTAAACTGCACGTTCTGTTCCTCATGCTGGTGTCCCTCATGTTCTTTGTGACCCTATCGTTCCTCTTTGGGTTCCACTGCTGGCTGGTGGTAAGGAACAGGTCGACCCTGGGTCAGTATCACGCTATGTGAGGGTTTTTCCAAGTTATGGACACCACAGGGCTACAGAACACATTGAACACTGACGCCCCCCCGTTCAACCCTCCTCTCCCCTCTTCTCTTCCCTCCTCTCTTCCCCCCTCCCCTCCTCTTCCCCTTCTCTTCTCTTCCCTCCCCTCCTCTTCCCTTCCCCTCCCCTCCTCTTCTCTTCCCCTCCCCTCCTCTTCTCTCCCCTCCTCTTCTCCTCCCCTCCCCTTCCCTCCCCTCCTTTCAGAGGCCCTCTCAGCTCCCTTCTTCCCTCATGGTCCAGACAGAAGTGGCTTTGATGTAGGCACACGAGAGAATTTCCTCGAGGTGTTTGGGGATGAAAAAAGACTTTGGCTCCTACCCGTGTTCTCCAGGTAGGCTTGAAAGGGTTTGGAATCCCATCCCGGCCATATTGGTTGCAAGTTTGTCAGTCGAGCTGATACATTGCCAGAGACTTTGGTGTGTTTCTACAGATTTTTTCGTGTGTTTGTTTGCCCTTTCATTCCCAGCAAAGGGGACGGTCAAATCTTCCCCCTGAGGAGGGAGAGTGAGGATCAGAACTCCTTATTAGCTAATGAGGTTTGGAGGGAGGCAGGATCTGGTGTGGAGTGCGAGGGTAAGCTGATCCCGTCTGGTCAGGGGGAAACTAAGGTGCTACTATGGTCATTAGAAACGAGGAGAGAGAGAGGAAAAAAGCCCCTTCGCAGTTACAGAAGCCAATCCAAAGCAATCATTGTAGATGGATGTCTTGGAGCAAAGCCGTAGCTTTTCTGACAGGGAAGGGGCCTTGGTGGTTCCTGGCTCCCTTGAGGATCATATAGCTAGCTGGCGATCGTATGCCTGTGATTGGCTGCATAGGCCTATACAGCACTGTACACAGTCCCCCTATGGAGTGAAGCGTGAAGGAAATTGACTTCTGTGCGGTGGGGAAATTGATTGTCTTTTCTTTCTCCTAGTTGAAAGCAACCGGGGTGGATTTAAGAGCTGTCTAATACATCAACACACTTTTGTACCCCTTGGGTAGAATTGGATCCCTTGTTTTGGGAAACCACCATGTCTGTTATGTCTAATTCATCAACTAAAGTGCATGACTTCCTGGTGTCAGGTAGCTACTGCACACACGGTCTCACAAGGTGTTGCGTAGGTAGGCTCCACATGGTCGAACTTGCAGATCTATTTATTGGTTATCGTTTGTGCCACATCTCAAGCGGTTGTTTTTATGCACTTGTGTACATTTTTGCTGATGGATTCCCGACATATGTAACAGTTCAACTTTTGCTCTTTGCAAATCTTGTGTGATTACTGGACCAGCTGCTGTGATGTGGTTTTCTTCTCTACATTCTCTGCCTGTGCTATTGACGTTGAGTCTATTTTTGCCCGTTAATGAATCCTAATTAGTTTTTGTGTGTGTTTATTCTGCATTTAAAGGTCACATAGTTATACTGCCACCTAGTGGACTAGAGGGGTAACAGTCCTTTCTTTAACAATGGGTAGAAATCCCCCCCCCCCAAAATTATGCATTTTTGACCACATTTGAGCCGAGTTTGGGTAACATGTTGTCCTCTGTTGTTTGCGATGCTAAGACTGAATCTAATAGACTGTTGCATAGGTCTACAGAGGCACCTGCCAGACGACAACAGTAACAGAGCCACCATCACATACCCAGTGCTGAACTTGGTTCATTCAGGTGAGTACCTGTACCTGCACATGCGTTTTCAAGTCAACACAATGAACCTGTAAGACGGAGTGCGCCCGTGTTCCTACGACGTCACATATCCAGCGTGAAAGAACAAAACCCGTTATCCACCTCAGCCTGCTGACGTGATTGTGCAACCCCGTCTAGATCTGGCACCCTCATCGACCGCCGTGGCCACCTCCCACGCCGTGCACCACCAGAAAACAAGCGCCGTCATTGTGCCGCGCCTTCAGAAGGCTCACGGTTTCAACTTTCAAGTCACAGGCGGTCTGCCCTCAAACGTGAATGACGACGCGAACACGGCAAAATAATATTTCAAAGGCTTCAGCCAGTGTATTTAACATGTTCCCTTTGCGTTTTTTCTGTTGTTTGCACCATTAAAAACAAGACGATGTTGGAAAAAAACAATACAATTTATTTAATTTGTTTTTAGGTTTCCTCGTTGGCAATTCATATATATCTAAGTACTGTACCTCAATAAATAAACTGGCAAGCAGTACATGCAAGCTCACTACACTTCTACAAGACCTGCATGGAATGTGCTTCTTAGTTTTCCCAGGGAAATATCTGCTTTGTGTCACAACTGAGGAGGACAGGTTAAGGCTGCACAGCTGGGAGTCTTCTTCAGGATAAAACACTGGTACGCCATTTGATGCTTGGTTCTCGTCCGCGTGCGTCCTGAACGGCCCGCGGTGGAGCTGGTTTAGTCTGTGCCAAAGTAGCGTTGGCCAAAGTGTGTAGGGGCCACAGGGTGCACCTCCGTGGTCAGTATGGTGATGTCTGGGAACTCCTCCACGATCGACTTGGCACCTTTAGTGAGACGACAGCGACAACGGTTAGGCCAGACACGTGGTCGCGTTAGGTCAGGGGACAAGGGGAAACGACGCTCGCTTTAGGGCCTCGCTGTGAAGATGTCAGATGATTTGAGCAGTTGGACCTACCATGAGGTGTGGAGAAGAGGCTGAGGAGGATGATGTGTTTGGCCTGCAGGCCGTGTTCTGTAAGGACTCGCACAGCCTCTATCACTGTGTTACCTGTGCCTGGTGGGGGGGGGGGGGGAGACAAGACACAGACACAAGATTGTATAAGGATGATCCTGTTCATATGTCGAGACGTTTTCCCTTCTGAGGTGAAATCACGCTAATCTGGGCACTATCTTTGTTGAAGATCTTCTTTGAAACAGGTCACCTACAACGCTGTGGTTTCCCCGTCACACAGATGCCCACTTGTCTTTCTACAGACCCACCGCACTCACAGCCAAGCCGCCCTTTCCATCAGCACGACTATTTGACCAGCTCTGCGCTATAATTCCCTCGGGCGTGTGGAGTGCTCTTGAGTGCATACTCACTCAGGATGGGCGCACGCTCACTCAGGATGGGCGCACGCTCACTCAGGATGGGCGCACGCTCACTCAGGATGGGCGCACGCTCCCTCAGGATGGGCGCACGCTCACTCAGGATGGGCGCACGCTCCCTCAGGATGGGCGCACGCTCCCTCAGGATGGGCGCACGCTCACTCAGGATGGGCGCACGCTCACTCAGGATGGGCGCACGCTCACTCAGGATGGGCGCACGCTCACTCAGGATGGGCGCACGCTCACTCAGGACGGGCGCACGCTCACTCAGGACGGGCGCACGCTCACTCAGGACGGGCGCACGCTCACTCAGGACGGGCGCACGCTCACTTCAGGACGGGCGCACGCTCCCTCAGGACGGGCGCACGCTCACTCAGGACGGGCGCACGCTCACTCAGGACGGGCGCACGCTCACTCAGGACGGGCGCACGCTCACTCAGGACGGGCGCACGCTCACTCAGGATGGGCGCACGCTCACTCAGGATGGGCGCACGCTCACTCAGGATGGGCGCACGCTCACTCAGGATGGGCGCACGCTCACTCAGGACGGGCGCACGCTCACTCAGGATGGGCGCACGCTCACTCAGGATGGGCGCACGCTCACTCAGGACGGGCGCACGCTCACTCAGGATGGGCGCACGCTCACTCAGGATGGGCGCACGCTCACTCAGGACGGGCGCACGCTCACTCAGGATGGGCGCACGCTCACTCAGGATGGGCCCACGCTCACTCAGGATGGGCGCACGCTCACTCAGGATGGGCGCACGCTCACTCAGGACGGGCGCACGCTCACTCAGGACGGGCGCACGCTCACTCAGGATGGGCGCACGCTCACTCAGGATGGGCGCACGCTCACTCAGGATGGGCGCACGCTCACTCAGGATGGGCGCACGCTCACTCAGGATGGGCGCACGCTCACTCAGGATGGGCGCACGCTCCCTCAGGATGGGCGCACGCTCCCTCAGGATGGGCGCACGCTCCCTCAGGATGGGCGCACGCTCACTCAGGATGGGCGCACGCTCACTCAGGATGGGCGCACGCTCACTCAGGATGGGCGCACGCTCACTCAGGATGGGCGCATACTCACTCAAGATAGGATACATAAGGAGGACTTTCCTCCTGTTGATGTCGGGAGGAAACTTGGCGTAGTAGACTTTGGCCTTCTGCGTGTCCTCGTCACTCTGGATGAGGATCTTTCCGATGCGGATGGACCTGCAGCAGTCTCTTAGGCCCTGCTCCATAGCCTCCCCTGCAGACAACACAGCAAAAACAGATGCCGACTCGCCAACGCGTACCTGAAAGCTGACTCGTGATCGAATCGCGGCCAAGCCTTTCGTATTCCGGTGCTGTTTTTCCCCTTTTGATAACGTGCAGTGTGTGCCTTACCGCTTCTCATTATGCTCACGCCACAGTTGCCTTTCTCAAACTTCACGCCCTCGTATTTATGCCCTTAGGGAAGAGAGGGAGAGTTTCATTGACAAGCTCAAATTCTATCTTTGATGAAAATATGAAAATTGCACTTGTCTAACCAGTAGGTGTGGTTACAGTACACTCGCTATATGGCAGTTGATTGAGTCCCTCTTCAACTACTAGTCTTATCTGGGGGAGCAAAAAAATAGCAATTTCTCGTTAGAGTGAAATGATTGATATGGCCACTTGATACAGACAAAGAATTAGCCAATTGTGCAGAGGACAATATATCCTGTTGAGGACAATTGCTTACCAATCTATCCGCACAAAATACAAAATCTCCTCTACTAGTTGACCTGTAAACGAGAGGGAAGTGTAAGGTTAGTTAGACGGCGCTAAATCTAACGTTCACTTTTGTAGATATTGCAGCTTTTACTGATAAGACTGATATGACTGCGAGAATTATAACTAGTTGTTGCTAGGCTTTCTTCGACCCCCACAGCTGGTAGATAGATGATGTTATCTACAAAGGAACCCATGCGCCATATAAGTCCTTGTACTACAAAGTGACGTTATAAATAGTTTAATGATCAATTCCCTGATATTATGACCACCGCATTTACTTATTGTCCGCTATCCTAAGCATGCATATTGTCGGTCCACTACGTAGATTAAGTTAGGTCGTTAATTCTGTGGCTATAGATAGTTAATTCACGTAACTGCAGATTACTACAGTATTTTGGACTAGCTAGCAAGCTAGCGATTGAATGATGACTCACTTGTCTCTTATGATGGTCTGTAATTCACGAATTTGGTCATTCAGTGGAAGCAATTTTAGTTGCAGTCCAATCTGCCTTTGAATGTCACTCTTAAACGCAGTTTCACGCGTTTCTGGGACTTCTGCATCTCTGTTCGAGACTGACAACACAGTATTGCCACAACTAGCGAATCGAACTTGCTTGGTGCTATTCATAGCCGCGTGGTCTTGGCTTTCATTGTTGTTCAGCTGTTGTTGGTTGTGACAAGGCATTCTGATTTCGGTTCCTAAGCTGTTGTCAAAATACGGATGTTTATCCATAGAGTAGGAAACTCGATACGTAAATCTAACTGGACATTTTGCCCCCTGATTTCTAAAGGCAGTGCTAGCAAGTGGAAACGCTTGGGTAGCTAACTAGCCACGTTATCTGTTTGGTGACGCGACGTCCTGTTCGGCAACGAATCTTCAGAAATCGGTTCACCGAAAAGAATAAGTCGTTATGTTTGAATCCCAAGAACACGTAACCCTTTATTTGCTTACACAGACCGTGTACGTTATTCGTTTGAAACAAAATAATATTATTTGACCACAACCTCTTCCAGTTAAAGTATATGACCGTAGAAAGTGGTTATTGGTATATTCAAGCAAGGAAAATGGGGTGAACATAATGATTCAGTAAGTGAATCGATTCATTTGACTATGGTGAATCATAACCATTCAAAAACGTAAACATTGTAACCGGAAATGTTTCTGAATGAATGGCCAAAAATGACGCAAAACGTCATAGATGAACCTTCTGATGCAGAATCAGGTGCATGAGGTTGAAACTAGTTCGTGTCCATAGAGAGGTGTTTTTAAATATCTGCTGTTATCACCATGCAAAACATCGCACGCAGATCGCATCTTTACTCATTTTGGATCGTTGCCCATATTGTATGAACATTTATATCAATGTGAGGTAGCAGTGTTTATCAAGCAATGAGTGGTTATTGCTTACTGTCTATTTGAAAACGAACGAGCTGTCTCCCCGATGGCCTCGACCAGAAAATGATTAGCTGGGTTGTGGAATTGCTGGTATGAAAACAAGATGTTTACGCTGAAGAAAATATTTTATTTTTGGAACCTGGCTGTGGGCAACACTCACTCCACCATTCTTTAATTCTGTCCTTTTATAAATATGTGTTGGGATTAGTTGTGTTAGTACCATGCTGCAGTCTTAGGCAGACATATTGCCCAGATTAGCAGAATGTGCACATGCATCCGAGTCCACAGTTGTCCCAGTGGCAGGTGGCATTAGACAATAGGCCCCAGAGTAAACAGTAATTTCCTGCCCCTTAGTGTGCCCATTCACCATCAAGACCAGATCGCCTGATTATCTGAAACCAAGGCATCTAGTCCAGCTGTTTATATAAATTCCTATTTCATTGCACAGACTCAGTGGTTGAAATGGAATTTCATCGATTTTAGTATAGATGGAATTTGAACGTGGAAGTCTAGGGAAAGGGGTGTTAGTGATTTAGTGCATGGTTGAAAGCTAACATATATTGTGAAGAATGATACTCGGTGGCGATGAGGTAAAAAAGATCATAAGAATTCACCAACTAATTACCCTGTAGCCTAGTTTAAAAAGAACGTCTAGGTGTTTTGTGAGACTGTTAAACATTCAATAAAAAATGTGCCAAAACTCGTGAGTAATCAAAAGACAAATCCTTGAGTAATTTCTTTTGAAGAAAAATAAAAATGTTCTTTTACGATCAGACTTACCAGTGGAAAATCTTTAGTGCTCAACAAATGAGGACTGATGACACACCATTAACACCAGATACTGTGCCAAGGGCTCCTGTGGCAGCAGTGTGACAGAAGCTCCTAAACGATTAACACCACGGTGCATGTGTGTGAAGAGGCTTTTAATTTACCTTGTGTTCTTCTCTTAAAGAAAGTTCAACATTTTCTCTCCCAGAGTGTGTTTTTTCAGACTCAATATCCACGTAAAATCACATTGCAAGTATGTTAGTGTGTTTGACTAGTGGATCGCAATACTACTGTCCTTATCGCAGTCTTCAATGGATGGATTATACACAGACTATATGGATTATGTGATGACTATCAAGGTAAACGCATTCGTAGTTGTCATAGTAACTATAACTCTCAATACTTGTAAAGTATCGGATACGTCTCCTGACAACGTATATGCCTTCTGTGGATGCATAAAAAGTATTGATTCTGTTCATTTGGAACATTCTCATTAGTCGAACTTTGTCAACTGCTCTTTGTGTTTCAGTCCATCCCTTTTAAAATAACAGGGTGCCTTGTGCACTTTTTCCCCCGACCGCTTGATATTTTAATGAAATCGTTTTAAGTCTTGTGTTTGGAAGAGTGTGTGGAGTTTAATTGGTTTCCGTGAAGTGAGAGTTGGCTCTGGGAAGAAGAAAAAAAGAGAAATAAAGGCCAAATACTTGATTTGAAATGAAGGACTAAAACCATGGCTTTTCAAATAGAATTCATGTAAGCAGCTTATTTGTAATGCCACGAAAATCACCTTCACATTCAAGTGTAATTGTATTGCTAACTTGTCTTTTCCCTAATGGCAATATGACAGAGGAGAGTTGATCTTCTCCAGATGTATGTCCAATGTGCCTTGTAGTACATGCTCTGAATATGTTTAAATGGCCCAAAATGATAACACAAACATATTAGATCTTGAATTTTTAAACACGCTATCCAGGCCCCCCCGCCCCCCCCCCCCCACAAAAAAAAAGGCAGTTTTTAATTAAAAGCCTTACTCTCAACCATCAGCAATAAAAACACAGAACACGGATAACAATTACTAATCAGAGTTAGATCTTGTTGATAGAGTAATCTGGCAAATGTTATTAACTTAATTAAATTGCAGTGGTGGTGATACCATGGCACCCAAAGCTACAAAATGTATTGTGTGGATATGTATGTAGTGGGCACCGCTCTGTAATTAGTAAGTGGGGAGGGGGAAACACTCGTCTCGATGTATTAGTCCCCGATTTATCAAACACGTTATTACTGTCTTCCATTTATACAAACCAGTATGTTAGATTGAGCTGATCGTTTAACTCTTAGCTCCCCAACAGCTAGCCTCTACCTACCCACCCTAACACACGGTATCTAGTTAGAAAAAAAAGGAGCTTTTCTGTTTGTTGTTTTTGGATAAACTGTAAAACCTGTTTGAAAAAGGCCTCACACCCACTCAAAGTCTGTGTTACTGTGGGGTAACGAGGAGGACAGTCATTTCTTAGGCTGGCAGAATGATATAATCCCAGAATTGGAGGATTCGTAACACATTATTTACATACAAAGGGTGTTATTCAGACGGCCAACGCAAAGGAAAGATGTGTCACCACGAGGATTATAGTTGTTATGCGCTCGTTTGCTTGAGGGAGAAGGTGAGGGGGGGCAAGTTGACCTAACCTAGAGCTCGTATTCTGCTTTTGGCCACATCTGCAGGAGCATATTTGGTCATTAAATACACACGTTCCTGTCCCTCTGTCCTTTCATAACCCCCCCACGTATAAATGAGACAGACGCAAAAGCATATTCAAGATGGAATTCAGTACGGGGAAAATATGTTTCTTTTTACAATACCAAGAGCAATGAAGAATATACAATCTTACATCTTTTATGGGTTACTCACAAAACACCCACTGAACTTGTGTTCTCAACGATATCCCCAACAACAACAACAACAACAACAACAACAACAACAATAAAAGCGAAGCTTCCTGCCAATCAGTGGTTACAGCATATGTGATATTAGTGATAACATGATAGCCTGATAGCAAATGGACGTTATTTGCCAGTGAATAAGACCGTCCTTTTTCCTTTCCACCTGCAAACCACTGCAGGTGGTCACACTGCCAGCTTTGGTTGTGAACTTGGAGACCTGCCAAGCTTGGCAAACGTATAGTATTGACACATGATGGTGACTTGAAGGTTACATGACGGTGTGCTAATGTAGCCCACACGGGCTCCTCAGTGCCATTGTCCTCTCTCTGAAACGGAATTTAAGCGTTAGATATTTATTTCTTTAATTCGTTCCAAATTAATTCTGGGAGTTGCCTGTAGTGATTCATTTTTCCCCATGTAAAATAATCTTCGGAAAACGATTATGCATCCGTGTAACATACCAACAAAAAGCCTGCTAAATACGGTTCAAAATCACGATACTAAGAATTTATTCATTTAGTCAACGACAGTGTAAATTGTAAACAAAATATCAACCAATATAGGGACTGCACCTGTAGTCTGGGCGCGTCAACGAATGCGCAGTCCCGTTTGGAATTTGTGGGCGCGCTCTTTATGGCAGGTCGCAAAAGGGGGGGAGAGAAAAGCACGAGCCTGCCATCGTTGTCAGGGACGGGGTTCATCTGGGAAAAAGAAGGGCATAACAATAGCAGTCTCTCCCTTTCCATTGATTCTTTTTTAAGACGTAGGCCGGACAATTTAACAGGGGGACTGACACCTCTTTGTAAAGAATGAAGTACTTATGACATATGGGATGGCGAAGATTTTGGGGGGTTTCCTAGATTACGAAGAGGACCGTACAATAAAATGGAGTGGTAGGGGGACCGAGGCGCGCTGTCTCCATCATAGAGAGGCGCGTCCACCTGCTGATACAGGGAGTCCGGGCTCGGAAAAAAACATGGTGAGGTCGCTGCAGTGAATAGGAGATACAGTTTCCATCTGATTTCACTAATAAACAGCAGTGTTCGGAGCACCGAAGACGGAAATCGCCGCTCGTTTGAAATCTTGAGGCAAGTTGAATGTTGTACAGTGACGTGTTATTCTGTGCCATACTTTAATAAATATTTGCAACGTCAAACGCAATTTCTACATACAGCCTTGCAAGTGCTGCATTCGAGAGAAAATGGGGGGTGGTTTACTTGTTCATCATTTGGCAGCAGGTTCCGTTTAAGACTATTCAAGAATGAAGTTGACTGCCATTGCTGACTTTGACACCATAAAAGGCTCTTGTGACATAAAACACAACGAGGCACAGTTTCTTGTTCATGTTACAGTCAGAAAGTGGGAGGCTCTGCGTTACAGTTGTCTCGCCTGGTGAGTTTCCTCAACACCCCGTGCCATATCCCATCCCCCAAAACACACGCGCATAAGCACATGCAATGTGCAACTAAATATTCTCGGATGGTCAGAAATCCGTGGGTTTTTTTATTTGACACTTCACATGACAAATACTGCTTGATGAACCGAATACTCCGATGTCTAACGTTCCATCCGTTATGACAGATGTTGGTCATACTTCGCCCATAATTCATCATATATACTTCATTTTCTTTGCATGTTGCACTTTATGTACAGTTTAAATATAAGCCTATTCTTCATTTTAAGGTGATGCAATGTTTTATTTGATTTGATTTTTAAATTATAATTTTTACCTCTTAACATTTTGAAAGGCACATGGGCCTCTATCTCTGTAGCAGACCACAGGAATAGATGGTCACATCTAAAAGTATTTTGCTTTGAAGGTGTTAAATCCACAAACAAATATGTTATTGTTTTCATGCAATCTTGTTTGTGGATCATAGGTAGAATTGGCTGACTGAACTTGTCGCAATAATATCAAATGAACAGTGCTTCATGGGATCTGTGTGATGGATAAGTAATGTTAGACTGCCCCATGCCCATTGATGCAATATTTAAGAACGCCATCGTTTTGAAGAAATATCTCAGTGGTCGCTATGCTTTTCGTTTATCGGAGTTCAGTATTGCTGAAATTCCTCACGCTGTGTACAGAGGAGCACTTTATTTTCTCAGGGTCAGTCCACCTCTTACTAAGGGATTTAGGTGGGTTCAAGGCAAAGACAAACATCCTGTCAAATCGTAGCCCCTCCCCCCCCCTCCTGTCTCTTTCTTCCTCCCTCTTTAAGTGGCCAAGAGATACCATCCTTGAAGGAGGTTGCCCCTCACAGTCCAGCATCACGTTTGGCTGCAACACGACCGATGTACCGTGGATGTAGAGGTTGTGTAATGGAAGGCTATAACCTGTGCAAATGGACAGTGGTTTCAGACCAAAGCCCACCACATGGTACCCCTCGGAGTGAGCCAGAACGTTTTGGCCCGGCCTCAGGAACTGTCATTAACCAACCATAACATAAAAAAAAAAAACCCATGTAACCTGTTGAGCGGTGGGCGTATTGGGCACATATAATTCGAGCTGGGGTAGGTGATTCATTCACAGAAAGAAGCCTCCCTCCTGTGTGCGCCGCACTGTTGCAGTGGCTGCGGCGGGCGGCGGCGGAGGCAGCACGCTGTAATTAACAGGAAAGGCAACGACCCCAGGAGACGGGTGGCTCAGCCCTTTTTGATTGCTTTCATGACTGCAGGGAAAGAGCTAAGCTTCGACTCCGGTGGGACAGCGAAGCGCCGCGCCGAGCTCTTTAGCTGCCCTCGCTTGTGCCTGGCAGAATCACACTGCTCTTTACCTCTATTCCCTCAGGCAGATACAAGCACGCCTCACCTCTGCACTCTATTTACAGTCCTCCGGTGTCGCCCCCCCCCCCCCCCCCCTCAACACCCGCCTCCCCCAGCTCCCCCCCACCCCTCTTCACCGCTCATTGTCACGTTCCGCAGGAGCCGAGAGGAGGTCGGTGTGGGATTTCTGTGCTGCTTCGATGAGGATGACATCTCAAGATAAGCTAGGCTGCCGCTCTGAGAAGGGGTCCTCTTCACAGGGGCTCCTCTCGTAAAATGTGACGACACAGCCAGATAGTAGCCTGCGGGGTTGTTTTTCTCTCCCCCCCCCCCCCCCTTCCAACGGAGGTTTGGTTGGGTGATTGTTGCAGGCGATGGGGCTTGGCTCGGCTTACTCTGTCTGCCCATTAAGGTTTAATGATAAGCGTTCTCGCAACCAGAAGAAAACGCTATGATACGAGCCGCTCGCTCGCCGAGGTCATCCGTGGTTGTAGTCGTGAATGCAGCTTTTCTTGTCAGTTGCGCCGTGTTGTCTTTCAGGCCCCCCCCCCCCCCCCCCCCATCTTTTCAAGCGATCGTTATCACCCGAAGCCGAGTATCACCGGCGGCACCGCCGTCGCTCGTCAGTTTCCCTTCCGCCGGCTTACGGCCAAAATCTCGAAGGAGGGGGGGGGGGGGGTTGAGTCGCCTGTTTTCCCAAACCCTTCCGACCGCATCACTTAGCAGGCTGCGCCGGTGAAAAGCAAGCCGCTGGCTTCGCCCGCGTGGAAAGGATCCACGACGAGGGATTTTTAACCGGCATAACCCCAGTGTGCGTGTACAGTCACACTTGTTGGCGAAACCCAACTCATTTAACGTAGCGAGGGGACAAAGCAAGAGACTTTCGTAAGGGCCCCAGCACATGGCAGAGGCACTAGAGGCTGTTGTGGAATGCAAGACTGGCCATCGAAGATGTTTTGGTGAAGGACTCTTGTAGCAATGGTTGTACTTAGCCAGGGTTGGCAAGGGGCAGGCCTTAGTGAAAGCAACACAAGAGGCATGACTGGAGGCTTTTGTGTGGTTCTGCCCTCTTGAAACTACCCTTAACTCGCTGCACTTCATGTGGGAGGAGTCGGGCCTACCGACGACCAATGAAGATTGTTTCAACCAAAGTTCCTCCCCGCTCTCAGAAACAACAGCGACAGTGTCCGCGGACGTTTTTGGGCTCCTCTGTCGTGAGAATAGTTTTGTATCGCGAGGATTTTCAAAAGAATTCCGTCAAGATACATTCGTTTTGTTGTTCCTTCCTCGACACAAGATCACAACAGACGTCTTGAACAGGCATCGTGTTTTCCCGCTGCCTTTAGACGGATCGTTGCAACGGAAGACTTTAATTATCAAACGCTTTTGTTTTTGCAGAAATGTGCCAAAGCCAAACTTCCAACATAACCTTTTCTCTGGAACTAGGATCCCTTAAATATTTACTTTTTATGTAAGCTAATTTTAAAATCGAGGTTTGCATAATATTGTTAATGAGGATATTCCTGAGAAGGTCTCTTGCCTTGTGGCCCTGTAATCGACCTGGGTTCACACAACATCCATTATTCAGAGAAATCTTCATGGCTGGAAAAGAAAAAAAAAAGGAAAAAAAAAGAAAAAGAATAATGACTTTCAGTTGGTTTCTCCTTCCTACATAACTCCTTGTCTGGGGAGTAACATCTAATCCGTCAAGTTCAGTCTTAAGCAAGGCTTTAATGCTGGATAAATATTAATCACATTTTTAATAAAAGGAGTTTGCTGAAGGAGCTGCTGTCGGCCCTGACTGTCAGGGGAAGTGTCTTTCCTCCTACCCAGACTGTCGGCCCAGCCCTCCTCAAATCAATGGCTGTTTACTGGGCTTTTCTCTCCTGCGCAGGAGCTGCATAGTCTTATTGCCCCACTCTTTATTCACCGCTGCTATTCTTGTTTGGGTTGACAAGAGAAATCAAACAAGAGACCTCCCACAAACCTACACAGGGAAAATTAAACAAGCCACAATGCCTCGCTGAGGAAACGAGAGTTCCGCTGAATGCGAGGAGCACCGAACGCCATGTGTGTGTGTGTTAGGTGTCTCATGCAGAGGGGTTACGCAGGGCGGTTTGGGGGGGACGGGGGGCGGTGCTGATTTTGTCTCCTTTTCTCAGTTGCGAGGCTGGATGCTCAGGATGGAATTGGTGCATCATCACACACTTTTTGGGGGGGATGGGGGGGAAGGTGGGTTCCCTGGCTTATGGAGCTGGCCTGCACCTAACATCCAACATCATTCCCAGGCTCAAACGCGCACACACACACACACATTTCTCACTGGCATTTGGGATGAGTGACAGACCAACCCATTGGTACAGTAATTGGTATTCAGTGGGGCAGCTGGGGTACGCGCCTCGCAGACAGAGAGGGGAATTTAGCGAGTCAATTCACTGCTTCATTAGAGCCGTGAGTCACGACGTCATGCTTCAGTTGTTTGTATTTGTTCAGGACTCTATCAAGAGAAACGCCTTCCGCCCAACCTGGCTAACCTAGCAGTCACTCTGGAGTGGTGTGGACACCTTCTCCTCACTCATTATTCAGACGGAGACGTTCCCCACTGCGAAATAGACGCCGAGATGTCAGCGTCCCTCCTCCCCGTGCGGTCTCTCTTTGGTCTCTCTGCGGAGGTATCCAGAGTGGTGGTGGTGGTGGTGGTGGCGGTGGTCCACGAGAGAGCTTTCAACCTCCAGAAAAACCGGATTCTCCCGAATGATTTGCTAATGCAACTTGAAACGCGTGCCAGTGGGCTCCAGCGCTATGCGGTTGCCTGTGAGCCGCGCGTGGTCGTTTCAAATATACGTCCGCGCGTAGATGAGCGTGACCTTTGTCTTCTTAAAGGTATTCACTCCAGGATGTGTTAATGAGAAGAAATTCACGTTGTTGTCAACTAATGGTCGAAGGGTGCTCTGCAGTCTGCTATCTCTACCGTCGCTCGCTAACACCGAGAGCTCATATAACAGATGGCTCATTGTAATTAGCTGGTGGATTTTTGCTTTGGATTGTTCGAGTTGCCAATACACCGGTTTGCTAAGTAAGAATCGTGAATCAGGAGCAGAAATGGACAAAGTGAACGAGTTTTAAAATGTCACCCCAAACAGCTTGACGGC
This sequence comes from Plecoglossus altivelis, assembly GCA_036571765.1. NCBI lineage: Eukaryota > Metazoa > Chordata > Actinopteri > Osmeriformes > Plecoglossidae > Plecoglossus > Plecoglossus altivelis. The sequence goes on along the minus strand of BROE01000017.1, from coordinate 4,176,433 downwards.
ATTGAAATGTGTAGTCCGTGCATACTAGCCTGTGAGTGTTTTAGAGTAACAAACTGATGTGGAGGGTTTATGTTAGACACGAGTACTTATTTATTTTTTCCTTCATTTTGGAACCAGGCACCCCAGAGTGGATTCTTTGTGCAATTTAATGGAAAAGTTATCGCATTTGTCATTGCAACAAGAAAAAAAAAACCACATTGAAAAGCCCCAGGAAGCTTTTGCATGCTAATTAGGAGATTTGGCTTTTGCCCTATTGTTACTGTTGCACTGTTTTCCTCTTTGGCTCATCCGGTTTGATCTTAAACAAAATTGTCATCAAACGAAAAAATGGTAAACAGGCTGCGACAAATGATGACGGTCTTCAGCTCTCGTCGTGCGGGGAGGTGCTCTGACACTCGGTCGCTAAGGTGGAAGGCCGGCCGTGGCCATGACGGTCTGGCTCCACGCTTACGCGCCCGACGCGGGCGCCGTTCATTATCGGCCTGACCTCCGCGATGTCCAGGTTTGCAGCTCGCGTTGAGCTGGAAGATGTGGGGGGGGGGAGCTCGCCTTGTTTTGCTGCAGAGCATCAACACCATTTTGACCTACCCTCCCAGCGCCTTGGAGGAAAAATAAGATATGAAATATTTATATATTTATGTATTCGACCCAGGGTATGTTCTATACGGGCTGGATTGTGCAATCGGCATGCAACCCCTCTGAGCCTGCACCCCCCCACCCCCACCCCCACCCGCCTCCCTCCCCCTCCCCCCTCCCTGTGTGTGTGTGTGTGTAAATGGAAGGGGGGCTCCATGGGTGCAGAGGGAGGGGAGGCTGAATCTCAATTAGCTCTTGTTCTCTCCCCTGAATACAGCAGCACAAATGGGACAGGGGCAGGCTTGAGCTACCACAGGCATCAGTCGGACGGCCAACAGGGAACAGTAAAGGGCATGTTTTTGCCGTTTACCTCACCGGGTATTTTCGACTGACTATTCATTTGGAATAAAAGCTGGGTATGCAGTGTTATTTTTCTGTTGCTCTTGTTTCATCCTGGGAGATGAACGCGTCACCCAGCATTGCACCAAATCTACCAACGTTGTAACGTGGTCCGCTTTCAGATCTCAGTCAGCTGGCAGATAAGAACGTACATTGTCATCGGCGAGACCGTAGTATGTAACACTCACCTCCCTTCGCTTCTCCGGTGACGACGCATAGGGGGGGAGGGGGGGGGGGGGGGGAGGGGAGTGGGGGTGTTCAAGATGGCCTCCAGGACCGTGTGTGTGTGGGCCTCGTTAAAACGGAGTGTGTGGCGTTTGGAAGGTATTGGATTCAACGCTCGCTTTCTGTTCTGCGCCGCCTGTCTTTCTTGTGTTTGTTTGAGCTTGTTTCCTTTGTTTCGTCGTAGACCCCCTTTCGGTTCGTTCCTTTTGTGATGTTGCACACGCTCGGTCGGGGTAAATTGCCCTCCAGGTATCCGTAAAATACCACGCTGCTCTCCAGCACTTTACTCTAGTCTTCGTAATAGAGCTTCCATGTAAAAGACACTCAGGTGTAAAGATCGTCCCCTCCCCTCCTTGCGAAACTTATGGAAAAGGACAGCGAAGCGTATGAAAGACAGCGTTATGAAAGACGTCGTGAGTCAGTCCCCTGTGGTGTTTGGGGGTCTACCCTCAAACAGGAATGGCACTGATCCCACCTGAAGCTGCAACGCCTCATAATTGCCTGTTGAACTGTACTTACAGCCAAGTATTGGTCAAACGACTGTTCCCATTTCTGCATGAAGATTTGTTGAACCCAAAGAATTAGCAAGGTATGCTTAACAATCCTTTTGTTGAGAGGGAACGGTCTTGGTTTTCTTCCGTCCCTAATGGCTTTGCTCACGATCACGTGACATCTCCTTTCTTCAGGTTCTCGGTTGCTGGTAATTATCTATGTTCTGTAGTTGCCCTGTACATGCTTGAAAAGAAAAGAAATAACACAAAAAATAGGATTTCTATGTTTCTTGTTGACAGTAATTTGTTTAGTTTGATGATAATTTTTTGGTGGTATCGCCTGTGTGTTACAATCAATTATCATGATAAATGATGATGATGATGATGATGTTAAAAGGTTTATTTTAATTTTATTGTTATTATTCTACATCTCCAGTACCGTTTTTTACTGGGTTTCACCAGTCAGCCATTTGGAGAGGCAGAAATGCCTCTTACAGTCCCATATGCAGTCAGTCTGTCATTGCTTTCCATGCCAGACACAAAGAATATTCTTGCTGAAATGTTCACAAATAGTACTTGCAGATAAACACAAGGCCCTTCTGAAGACCAGTCCTCCTTCGATGATGTTTGCGAACACACTGAAGAGTGACGTGGCGGTTTTGCTGAAATCGACACTTTCAACTTTTTTTGGGTGTGTGTGTGTGTGTGTGTGTGTGTGTGTGTGTGTGTGTGTGTGTGTGAGAGGGGGGGGGGTTGTCTTGTGTTTTAGTTTCCAAAGCATCTTTCTACAGTGACGGTCGGGGATGGATGCGTTCGACTGCGCAGCGAAAGACGTTCTCATTTCCTTTTTTTTTTGTGTGTGTGTGTGTTTGGTTTCTGCTGGGTAGGCAGTTGGCAGACCTTCCCAGTCTGGTGCACAAGGCGTGGAACGGGGCAGAGGAGTCTGTAGAGGAGCCAAGTCTCTTTCCAAAACACACAGAGCAGACAAAGACCAAATCACACCAGCATCTCATTTCACTGTCAATGTGGCAGACATACTCCAATTCGAAATGATGCTTTTGACTTCATATCCTCGCCGTAAGACTCGAGTTATTTAATTGCGCTAGTCGCCAGATCAGGGACAGTTACCTTTTGAATGAATGTTATTGCAGTTTTATATCGAAAATTGGCAACCTGATTTAATTACAAAACCATCAATTATAAGATCCTGTAATTGGATGAGGTGTCTCCAACCTCATTACCTTTAGCAGTGTCCCAGAAAGACTTGTTAAAATAACTTGTTCCTCTGCTCTCCTTGTTCACACATTCATCCGGCGTACGCTGTCGAATTCCAGTCAAGGTTTGTTGGACATTATTTGGCTACCGTTTCCGCGCGCAATGCGAAAACAAGGGCGAAATCAAAGACCAACGTGATAGTACACGTGTTTCCTGGTGTAGCGTTGAAGCATTTGACAAGGCATGACAAATGGAAAGGAAACAGGGAGAGTCTAGAGTCTTACTGAACCAAAACCGTGTTTACTGCGAGCCAAAAACACCCAAAAAAGAGAGACAAAAACCCTCAGACTAATATAAAGCAGACGTTTGTCTCTCCTTGTACTCGGATATGACCGGGGAACTTACCGGAGGCTGGTGTGGTTTTCAGGGAGCAAACCACTTGAAGACCTCCCTGTTTTACCGGGATTTGATTTGGCTTCGCTTTTCATTGGAAATGGGACTGGCATGGGACGTCTCCCCCTGCCAGTCCCCGGCTGCAGTAAGAGCTGGAGGTTAGAGGGATTCCGTCTGCTCCCCTCCCCAGCGCACCACTTCCTTGACTGTCATATTGGCCTTGCAGTGACGCCTTGTTAGGTTGACCTCATGCCCCTGCATTATGAATGAATTCAGCCGTACGTTTTACACATTATGCCCGTACACACACGCACGCACACACGCACAACACACACGCGCACAACGCACACGCGCGCACACAACACACACGCGCGCGCGCACACACACACACACACACAACACACACACACACACCAGGGCTATCTGGAATGAAGCCTGATATACAACCAACAGTCTCTCCACATGCATTTCTATTGTAAAGGATGTTCCTTCCTTAGGTGTTCCTTTGAAAGGCTGGCTCTTCACGCCGCATGTCGAATCAGAACGTCGCCCTGCGCTTTTCTCTAAGCCCCCTTCACAGCTGTAGTCCGAAACGAAGTACGTTCGATTCAGCGCCATTATGGGTTTATGGATTACAATATCTCACATCAGGATTTATATTTGTTGGTTTAATGGAACCCTCACCCCTCCAAACCAGACCTGATTGTCAACAAATCTACTTGATATTCATACAGGGTATGCTCACGGGAATCCGACGTTCAAATCCATATGAACCTAACCTGCTCCTCACTACCTACGGGGGTTTTTCTGAATCCCTCTTGATATTTTCCATCTCTCCTTTAGCCATCTTAGTTTCATCTGCAGATGACAGATTAAGTCCTATTATTAAAATGCTTGGAATAGTACCAGGTATGTGTGCGCGATCCCTTGTCAGTAGTTAACAACTAACAATCTTTCTCGTTTCTGTTCTAATTTTCACTCGGTATATATAGACGTATCATATCAAGACAAGACTGTTGTTATGTTGAATATGCAGAAAAAGAACAGTAGTTCACGCAGTATTATGTACCCAGTGACAATTCTCAAGACATCGACAAAGTATTGCATGTAATTCGATATATTTGGAGATGATTCATTCATTTGAACCTGTTTGCCTCCATCGCCTGCAGTGTGTTAGAGAGCGATGCCCAGTGTTGTTTACTGAGGGTAGCGTTATTAGACTTGCTCAGGTGATTTTCATGCATTAGCTATGATCTTGCTCTGTTTAATCTGTCCAATCATGGGAAACTGATAAAAATGGCCTTTTAGACATCCTCATCTCACCTTGGAGAGAGGGTGCGGCTTACGTTTCTTTGCGTCCCCCCCCCCTGCCCCCCCATCTCCCTCCCAAAAAAGGTAAAAATGGAAAATATTGTCCTATATGAGGCCCTGACAGCCACATATGCTTCCCATGGTAATAAAAGGTTAAAGTCGGTCGGTTATTCTCCGACACGGTCGTCTTCTCGGCCTCTTTGGATGCTAGTTGAAGTTGAAAGCCCAAACCTGCCAAACATCCACAGGAATGCAACTATGGGGGGGGGGGGCGTGGCACGAGTCCTATCCCAAAAACCGGGCCAGATCGTTCTGACTGCGTACAAGGAGTCCATGCGAAGACCCGTGTTTAATTAAAGAATCGCTTGAATAGATATTGACACTTCTCAGGGCTCCAAGAGAGCTGAGAACACATTACAATCATTTATTGACTAGGAGGCCTTCGCGATTCTCTCCGGGTGAAAATAATGCATGAGGTTTCTACCATCAGTTGGTCTAGTGCTCAGGGTACTGTTTATTCGTCTCACTGTCATCTTGTTCTGTCTCTGCCATTCGTTCTCGTCCCGGTGGATGGTAGCCTATTCCTCCCTGGTTTATTAAGTACAATTTCTCTACTTGGTAAAAAAAAAAAGGCAATGTCCTTCTGATCAAAATATAGATGATCGTCATCGGCCGCACGTCATTTGTCGAGGATGGCATTTCTCCCCTCTCTAAAGACGACTACCATGTACTTTATTTAAATAGCCGTCTCTATGTAATTCTCGGATTTTCTGTGTTCCTGACATCTTGATCGTTCGGAGCGTGGATTAGTACAGTGCATTGTGGCACAGGTAAACCGTAAAAAAATAAATCGTAATTGACAGAGCAGAAATACCTCCAATCAGCAGATACTTGTTGTCTTGCAGTGCTTAAATGGTCATAATCTCCTGTTGAAAGAAAATCTGAACAGAATCAAAGGGATCGATACAATCATTTCACAGCAGATCATTCCAAGTATGGCCGTTGATTTTCCTCAATTTTGCTCGAGCAGCAACAACAACAACAAAAAGAAAAAAGAAAAAAAGAATATACCTTTTAGACTACAGAGCTTAGATTAGAAACATGGTTTCTGCTGGTGGTGAGTCAGTGCTGGCAGACATTTGGATTCATGTGGCTCATAAACCTTTGTCACAGTCGGCATCCAGGAGATGAAACAACATGCCTTAATAATGTGTTAAATTGGACATGATTTCTGGATAGAGAGCTAATTTTATGCCACCATCTTCTGCTTCCTCCTATCATTAATCTGGCCGTTCGGTTCACTCAACTAGGTTACGAGAACAATGGGCCAGCGAGCGTAATTTTGTAATATTTTAGCTTAATGTTGCGTAGTTATGGATCCTTGTCCTTGGTAACCGCAGGTCTGACTGTGTCTTTTTCAAGAGGTTCGCTTGTCTTCTGTCAGAGATCCCAGCATGGCTGCACCATAGAGCTTATGCACCCTGGCCCGTGATTGGTTGCTGCCATGTGGATTAATTAGGTCGCTGACCACGTTTGACATCACATCCTGTCACTTACCTAACGCACGTGGAAAGTGAGACTGTTGACTTGGCTAGGTCTTCTGGTGTACGTTTTTTTTGCACAAAGACCGAATGTTTTAGATGAGACTCAAAAGGACATGGTTGGGGTTTTGACTCGTGTTTTTTTGTGCTCTTGTCTGTGTTATTTTGCAGGTTGGGAAACAGGAGTAATGTAAAACAACGAAACGAAACCAAAAAAAAACCCAGACTTTGAGCCACGCTTAACTTGATGGACGTTCTTCAAGAAACCAATTTTGCTGTGCTGGCCCCAAACCTGGAACAGGTCCACCAAGGAGATGACACAGGTAGATGCATATTCACAGCATAGACTGGTTCTAAATCTTTTTTTTTGTTGAAGCATATCATCATGATCATTGTTCGAGTGTTAGGTAAAGAAATGTTACCACATCAGTCCGTCGTGGTTGTGAGACGTTACAAAGCTACAAAGTTTATTGCTACACATTCTTTTCATTTTCCTGCTATTTAGTTTGTCCGTGACCTTCAGAGAACTGAATGTAAGAAGCTCCTGTCTTGATATTTAGTGACCTTAACCTTTGCTGCATCTGAATGGATTAGCAATGTGTCACAGTCTGAAAGGATCTGGTGTGTAATGACTGTTTTCTCTAGTCTTGTAGTACCCTCTCCTCTTAGAAATGACACTGTTAATGGTGGATGTGACATTACACAGAGCTAAGAACAAGTGCACTGTCTTACTTTAAAAATGGGCTCGTATTCTAATGTATTATTCGACTCAATATGACTCCATTGTGAATGTCTGTTTTAACTTTCATGCTTTCTCCAGAAATGCAGGGCAGAGTGCAGGAAATACAATGACAGACAGGAGTTTTCTTAAGAAAATCACGTGGCTTTCACCTTTTCAGCTGAAATTATCTTTTTTTAAATTCCAGGTTCATGTATAAATCACTAACGTATTTGAAAGGCCTGCCCTGTGCATTTGACGTCTGATCAAAAATTAATTGCTCAAGATGATCTAAAATGCTGGGGAAAAGATGAAGAATATGCTCTATCTAGTATTCTTCTGTCAAAGACAATGTTATTGACATTGTTTATTAATAGATTATTTCATCTTTTTGATCTCATCTCTAGAATCACACGAGGAAGGAAGTCAACTGAAGGTATACAGCACAGTTACCCCGCCTCAAGAAATCCATCTAACAGGAAGTCATGTGTGTGAGACAACTTCCCTGAACCCCTCTCCAACCCTTCTCATCGCCAAGACCTCCCAGCCCAACCATGACTCCTCCCCCCACGCCGTCTCCCTCACCTCCCACGCCGCCAAGGCGGTGAGTCCATGGTCGCCGTCAGAGGACTGTGGTGAGAAGGCAAACTTCACCAGGATGGAGCCGGGCAGCGTGTCTGCGCTGACCGGGGACTGCCTCTTGCAGGAGAGTCGCGCCTGCCTGGGCTGCTTCATAGAGACTAAGGATACGGCCGAGTCCGAGCCGGGGCTGGGCTTGAGCCAGGACTACGACGCCTGCCCCGTGGCTGACATCGCCATGCAGTGCATGAGCTCCGGGGACGGAATACGATACGGAGACCAGCTGCTCTCTGACCAGCTGCTAAGCTACCCGGCGCATAAATCGGAGGTGTCCGAGAAGATGGACGAGGAGAAGTCGGCCGGGGACAGCGACGTGGAGGACCCCACCACTAAGAGCATCTACGAGGGCCTTCTTCTGGACAAGTGCAATGGGGAGGAGTCTCTGCTGACCAACTCCAACCAGGACTGGGGTTGCTTCGAGTCCTTCATCAGCGAGAGCAAGATCGAGCTGCTGGACCTCTGCTCCAAGAACGAGCTCTCCGTCAACCTGTTCTCGGAGGAGGACGTCGACAACTACATGTTCGACGACGAGGACGAGGACTCCACCCTGGGCAGCGACGTGTGCTCTTTGAAGATCCGCTACGAGTCGTTCCAGGACAACGTCCGGGAGAAGACCAACGCCATCCAGGAGGAGACCCAGTTCAGCTTCTTCCCCAGCGTGGTGGCGAAAAAAGACGGGGAGTTCGTCCGCAGAGGAGCCGAGGGGCCGCACGTCAAGGGGGAGGTCAAGGTCTGGCCGGCGGGCGAGAAGGACAACAAGACCACGTGCAGCTCCGCCGAGGAGACTCCCAACGTCAGTCCGGAAAGCAGCTACCTGTTTGACCTGAACAACTCCACGGAGGACTCCGGCGAGTACAGCGACGACAGCTCCTGCACGGGCTCCTCCCTTGACACGTGTCAGACCAAAAAAAAGCACCGCTTCCTCTCCAGAGAGAACTCCAGCTCCTCCAGCCACCTGAGCTACGGCCTGCGCTCCAAGAGGAAAGTCCGGTACAGCGAGGACTACCTGTACGACGTGGACTCGATCGAGAACGAGAAGAACGAGAAGAGCGCGGAGAAGCGCGACAAGCCGCCGACGGGCCTGAAGAAAGAGAAAGACGACGACTGGTGTCCAAAGAAGAGGAGAAAATCCTCCCGCAAAGAGCCTCCCGTTATAATCAAATACATCATCATCAACAGATTCAAAGGGGAGAAGCACATGTTGGTGAAGCTTGGGAAAATAGACACATCTGAAACAACAGTGAGCTTAAGTAAGGATTTAGTTCATAAGTACCAGAAACTGGCCCCTCTAAAAGCCTACTGGGAGAAAAGACAGCAGGAGATACAGAAACGCAGGCTGGCTGCTGGCGATAAAAACAAACGCCTGAACGGCTGCCGGCGTTCCCTCAATTCCTGCCCGTCGAAACGAAAATACAGGATCGCAAACAGGGTTCGGATTCAAAGGATCCATGCTGTAGAGCCCTTGCCAAGCCCCAGCCATCACAAGCAAGAAGGGTGCGCAAAGGATGAGCCTGTCGGTACAGATAGTGTGACGATAACCACAACAACCGCTGACTGTGCTGCTAGATTAGACCGAGGAAGCTTCACAGAAAAAAGCAGATCACAAGAGAGGGAGAGGATAAGAGCAGGGAACAAGAACGGGCAAATAAGGAAATTCAAAAGCGAGGCTAGACTACGGTGCACCAAAATGAAAGCCGTTCAACGCGAGACCGATGAAATAGCGATGCGCCTGCATGACGTTGGCCCAGCTTTCCCACACCAAAGCCTCGACGTAGATCACACCGCGGGCAGCCCCCAGCTTTGTGAGGGCTCGCCCGTGAACCCCCCCGAAAAATCTTCACCTGCATCTTGTTGCCCTTCTGGCACACTGAGACAGGCAGTAAACACCACTCTACCAGTCATCCCCGGAGGCTACCTCCAGACCTTACTGGACGCGTCGGATTCATCCGGCCACAATGGGGTCTCTTATTATCCCCAGCAACATTCCAGACAGTTCCCCCATGAAATGTCCCAGGAAGAGAATCAATTCAGCAACCTGCAGCCTTCCCAAACCTGCGTTCTCTCCCCTCCCTCTGATACGGAGCTTCAGCAGTCGCCCTCAGATCCAATGGAGCCAAACTTCTCTCACACGTGGCAGCCTAGAGCTGAAGAGCTGTCATTTACACCTGGCTCTGCTATGATAGGCGCCGGCTACTCTAGCTCCATGCCTTTAACGGTGACAAACGACATGCCGGGGTCAGGGTACGGTCAAGTAACCATGGACAACGACAGACTTCTGTATGACAAGTCGTATCTGTCCGAGAAGCCACCTGAGGACGAGTCGGACGTTCTCCCGGCGCAGGTCGCGTCCGAAGACGGCCACGAGCAGCTCTGTAGGGTCACCATTAACACCGACATGGGGAGGCTGGTCAGCTATGACTCTGTGGGCTCCCTGTCAGTCTCCTCCAGTAATTACAGCTCCCTCAGTCTGAAGTCCTGTGAGAAAGACGGCGAGGACGGGAGCGAGAACTTCTTGGCGCACTGCAGCCCAAAACTGGTTATCCAGCAGAGCACTGAGGAAATAACTCCCCTTAGAGAGTCCACAGACCTGCTGGACATCTCCAACTTCACCCCCGATAAATTCCGCCATTCTTCTGTGTCCGAGATGTCCCCGCCCGACACGCCCAGTTTGTCCCCTCAGGTGACGGGTCCGGAGGGACGAGAGTGTCAGGGGAAAGGGCGGGAGTTTCCGGAGACGGACGCCACTCTCTCCGCCGCGCCCGGCGGAAAGTGGGAACGCGACGCCTCGCTGCCGCAAAATCACAAAGACCGAGCGATAAACAATCAGCAGTTCCAGTTCCACGCTTTCGCCTGCGACGAGGACACAGGGTTAATCGATAAGAACATCGGCGCGGACGCTTACGAAGGAGCCCAATCTATCGATAGAGGTGCGAAAGGTCCCAAATCCAAGAGGAAAACACACAACAAACAGAACCTTGGTCAGGGCTCGGCAGACGAACAGAAGAAAGCCAAGTCTCCCAGGGTTGCCAAGACGCCGAAGAACAAAACCCCTCGACAGAATGCTCGCGCGTCCAAAAAGATAAAGTCCATGCTCGATGCCAAGGCAGCTCAAGGACCAAATCAGTCAATGCTGGATTTAGACAGTGGAGTCCTTGCTGGAATGACAGATGATTGGCCTTTGTCGGGGGAGCATAGAGGGAGCTGGGCAGATGGCAGCACCCTTAACGCTGGGAGCGATGACCAGCGAGAGTTTGAGGAGCCATCGAATATTCTGTCCAACATCGTCTCTGGAATGGCGGAGGTCCAGAGGTTCATGAAGGTCTCCATCGAGCCGCTGTGGGACCCCATGTCTGGCCTCTGTCAGCCTCAAGAGGCCAACAGCCTTAAAACGAAGACCCTCAAGATTTTGGCGGGAACTGCACCGGACGTCAGGAAAAAAGCTGGTTATGCTGCATCTACTGGAACGGGACGGGGACGGAAGGCCACAGGCAGGGGGGCCAAAAACCAGGCCAAGTTCCTCCCCGCCAACCCTTTCTTTTCCCCTCTGTCTCTGGACGGCAACATGTTCAACAAGTCCACCCTGGGTCTACCTGGCATATGCGGCCCTGCGCACAAGAAGATGTACCGACACAAAACCAGCGCAAAGTTTGCTCGGGATGAGAACAACACTGTTAAGAAGGACATAACCAAGAACGTAGCGTTGGCCTCTTATGAGAAACGGAGGTAATATAATTTTATCGTGGCTGCAGAACACACAGTTACACAATTTCCTCACTTTTTCTTTTTTTTTTTTTCTTCTTTTTTCTTTTTTGCTGAGTTGCCAGGATCCCCCTTTTCTCACCCTGACCTACCTGCAAGTTCTGCATGGCAAAGGCACTTACCCTATACTCCACCTCCTTCTTTAAACCCCCTTCAAGTTGTGCTGAAGTAGCTGACGTGCATGTGAAATTGTTTGTTCTACCTTGAAACTACCTAGCATATTCTGTGATTTCCACTCTTGACTTGGATTTCAAACTTGCTGTGGCTGCATTTTTCCTTTCTGACAACGCTGCTTCGTGTTGTTTGATTATGATTTTTTTGGGGGGTCGTATTTCAGTTGTGCCAGTAGGTTTGACTCGTGTATAATCGATGAAATATGCCTTGAAACTGTTTGTATGATGATTTGTTTGTTTTTGAATTCTCCTTTTCAGCGGTGCTGCTTTCTTCATCCCATCAGTCTCTGTAGTCTGTCTGTGGCTGTGCAGTCTTTGTGCAGCACTCGCAGTACTCATCCTTAACATGTAGAAAATGGTTGCCTTCTGTTTTACAATAGAGAGGGGGAAGTCTGATGGGAACAATCGCATATCCATTCCATTTATCAGTGTTCCACTGGTGTTGGAGAACCTTTTCTCCCTGTTCTGCTGAGAACAAGTTTGTTTCATATGAAAAGGAACATTTTTGTATGTATTATCTCTACAACTGTCTGAATTTTCTTATTGTGGAAATGGCATATTTTTGCCATTGAAATGGGAGGGTAGTGGAGTGAGTACCCATGTAATTATTTTATAAAGCTTGGATGGCATTGAATAATTTTGATGTATTCCAGTACATTGCTCTCTGAATTGTAATTTGTCAATGCTATTGTACAGAGACATATGCATAATATGATAATAATGATAATTGAAATGTATGTGCCAAACAAGGAAACTGTACAGACATTTTATCTATATGGATATTTGCTGTTTCAATTTCTTTCTTTTGTTTTGTTTTGGGATGGAGGTTGTGGACATTCCACATTCCGGAAAGATCCATTCATTACGACAAGCACCTGCAGCTCACAGTGATACATCATCTAAAATAAAGTGTCTTTTTTATACAGTCCTTGAAAAATGATTAACTGACTCTTAACTCTAAAACCTGCTGACGCACTGGCAAGAAAGAGCCTCAATTAAGTGATTACTTTGTTCAAATGTGTTGTGTTGGTAACATTACTGTACTGAGAAGTCTTGTTAACTTTACTGAAATATCGTTGTTGTTCTTTTTTTTGGGTTGCTATGAATAAATATTTGGTCTTATTTAAATTTGCACTGCTCAAGTTAAGAACCTACTCTCCAAATTCAATCCGGTTTTATTTAGATAGAGATCGATTACAAAAAAAAAAAAAAAATGGTGTGATAAGATCTAGTGAGATGAGGACAGATGAAGGCAGTGTTTGAGATGCTGGCATGGGGGAGGAGGGGAGTGGGAGGGGGGGGGAGTGGATAGCCTTAGGTTTTCTCTGCCCATCAAAACGTACTGTACTACTACTGAATGAAATGAGGGTTCGATGTAGCACTGTAGAGCAGCCACAGGGCTGGTGAAGCTACTTCAATTCCATGCAATACTGAAAAGGACAAAAGGATGTGCTGTGTGCCCTATTTATGAATGTATTAGATACTTTTATCATGTTGTATGTAGTTCTGCCATTATTGATTATGATTACGTTTTTTGCCTTTTTGTTAAAAAAGAATAACGAGCTTTATGAATAAAGTAAGTTGTTGCCACAGGAATTCCAAAAGAACTCAAACATTCTCGAAAATCTTGTATATTTTTCAGTGTTGCAATTTGTACAATATTTTCTAAGTGTATATTTTTCTTAGAAAGTGCTGTGAAGTATTTGTGTGTATTCCCTTAGCCTATTTAGGCAATGAAAGGGATGTATAATGACTTGACTGGTTTTAAAAACCAAAATATCAAGACTTAATAGGAACCAGAAAAAGAAGACTGGACGACAAGACAAGATATACTGGATTAAACTGTAACATTTTGTTTGGGAGTTTTGTAGTCAGACTGATCTTGTTGTGAGAGTTTAGTGTAGTGTAAAAAAAACAAAACAAAGTATGACAAAATATAAAGAAAAATAATATTTGTGATCCATTGCTGTTTTATAGATTTTCATGTAAATTAACTATATTATTTTGTTTTGTTGTAACCGTTGCAAGGGTTTAAATATTTGTGAAAAAGCCTGTATGGTGATTATGTACTATTGGTAATTTGCGAGTTTTGTAATATTGTTTATGGAATAAATATGAAAATGAACAAGAGCCCTTTCTGCCTTCAAGTGAGCTTTTTTGGTTTGTTTTGTCAGTTCACTAGTTTGAATCCATTCCTGTTTAATAAATAAAGAAAACATGATTCTTACACAAGGCCAGATTTGAAAGATTACAAAGTACCACATCGTTTGAGTAATGCAGTTAACATTCAAAAGACACGATATAAACACTGCCAATTGTTTCCGCATCAGACTACGTTTTTATGTTGACTTGCAGGAAGAATGGGATACGGGCACTACTGTTGACAATCACAAGCGTGTCGTGCCAGTAGATGGCACAATTTTATGATTTTCTATTATTTTGTAGAAATAAACCCTCGAGACATACACATATGTTCACTGAATGTTAATTTACACAAAAAAATTTTTTTGAAATATTCTTAATAAACGTTCAGACGTTTGCCCAGAGAACATGTGGGACGGGTTATCCAATCAGATTTTACAAACAATGTTGCTTGGCAAACAAAAAAGCGTGTGCACACGCCGACACGAGTACGTCTTATCTCACGGCAGCCGTGGATTGTCACGTATGATGAAATAGCTAGATGCAACCACTCATTGGTTAGCTTTGGTCGCTTTTAAGTTAGCTTAATTAGAGAACCGTCTCACAGTTTGCTCAGAGGTAGAAGTGTCATTTCGAACTTTGAATCGAGCGAGTCTGGACAACGACGGGAGAAGAATCGCTACGTAAAATGTCTAATATAAAAATCTTCGGCGGCAGCTCTCATCCGGATCTCTCAACGAGAATAGCGGAACGATTGGGGCTTGAACTGGGAAAGGTTGTGACCAAAAAATTCAGCAACCAGGAAACTTGGTATGTTGTTTACATTTTTTGAGACATAAAGGTTTTTAAAGATCCGGGTAGTTTAGCTGATCTCTTGATATCCATAGTTTACACTGAGCTAGCTATCGTGCTAACCTTAGCCTTGCTAGTACCACACAGTAGCTTTATGCGAGCTAGCCAAGAGAGCCCACACATGTGTTTATAAATGTGACATTTAGCTTGCCGGCCGTGCAAGTTACCATTAGCGCCTACGGTATCCTTATTTACAACGAGCACCACGATCTCTAATAGTGTGTTTACAATCCGCAGTATAATAAACGCTTTACTTTTGACGGAAATCCATGTGGATGATGCGAGGGAGACTTTGACATCCATTTTCCACGCATGCTAGTCCCTGTGCCAATGGATGACCTTTTGGGCCCAGGGTTTATTTACACCGCACTTTACCTCACGAACTAGAAAAGCTTATATACGTATCGACGCCGTGTTCTTGAGTATATACCCCTATTAACTTTGGCCTTGCATACCAATAACGTAAACATAGTCACAAACTGATGTTCTACAAATCCAGGGACAATCTTGAGAAGATGAGCTACCATCTACCCGCGCCATGTTTTCCATTGTTGAAACGCACATCAACATTTGGAAAGGCCTCATGCGTGCGAAAATCCCCTTTTCTTTTTTTCTTTTCTTTTTTGCAGTGTCGAGATTGGAGAAAGTGTCAGAGGAGAGGATGTCTACATCGTTCAGAGCGGTTGTGGTGAGATCAACGATAACTTGATGGAGCTGCTCATCATGATAAATGCGTGTAAGATAGCCTCGGCCTCACGAGTGACAGCCGTCATCCCCTGTTTCCCATACGCGAGACAAGACAAGAAGGACAAGGTGGGGGTGAGGGAAACTTGTCAAGTTATATTCTCTCATCACCCTACACGTTTCATAAGTATATTCCTTTGGCGAGATCATCTTTCCAGTGCTGTTCTACTCTCCGAAAATCATCCTATCCGTTTCATCATCCACATGCTCTGAGCCAATCAAGATAATCAATTCTGTCTCTTTCTCCAGAGTCGTGCTCCCATCTCTGCAAAGCTGGTGGCTAACATGTTGTCGGTGTCTGGAGCGGACCATATCATCACCATGGACCTCCACGCATCCCAGATACAGGTGTGCGTCGTTGGTCTCCAAACCAATATTTCATCGAGACCTTCTGTCGTTTGCTTTGCGTTCCGATTCAGGAATACAACAAGAGTAAGTACCAAAAAGAAGCCTGTTATCTGAACGTTAAGGTTGTGTAACTCCTTGCACAGGGCTTCTTCGATATCCCTGTGGACAATCTCTATGCTGAGCCAGCTGTGCTGAAATGGATTAAAGAGAACATCAGCGAGTGGAAGAATTGCACCATCGTGTCGCCCGATGCGGGAGGTGCAAAGAGGTAAGCAGAGGCTGCTGGACTTTCACCCTCTCGTGAATCCCTTCATCAATATCGAGGGAAAAAAAGGGCCCCTGGATTGATCTGTCTCGTTCCGAATTAAAAGGGTGGCGGTTCCTAATCATCGACTTGAGCGACTCGGCTATTGTCCCCTGATGACGTCTTCCTCCTTGCAGGGTCACATCCATAGCAGACAGGCTGAATGTGGACTTTGCGCTCATCCACAAAGAAAGGAAGAAAGCTAATGAAGTCGACCGTATGGTTCTGGTCGGGGACGTGAAGGACAGGGTTGCCATCCTTGTTGACGACATGGCCGACACCTGTGGGACCATCTGCCATGCAGCCGACAAGTAAATGACCATCGGGGGAAAAAAAAGAAAAAGAATTTGTCTGAATAAAAAATACAATTTATTTATACTCCCTGCATACATGTGTATTGTAAATTTATAGTTGGCGTGGTTTTGAAATCCTTAGGCTTGTGTCAGCTGGTGCCACGAAGGTCTACGCAATCCTGACCCACGGGATTTTCTCCGGCCCTGCGATCTCTCGCATCAACGAGGCTTCGTTCGAGGCGGTGGTCGTCACCAACACGATCCCTCAAGAGGACAAGATGAAGCTGTGCTCCAAAATACAGGTCGGTTTTAATGTGACGCCAAGGTTCAGCACGCTTTTTTTTTTCCCCCTTCGTGTTCGTTCTTGGACGGTGAGGAGTGCTGATGCATCCTAGTAGGCATTAAGGAGACAGAGACTTTCCCTGAGTTACTAACAACTTTGTTAGATGTTTAATATGTCACTAAAATAAAAGTCATACTAACAAATGTATGCTTTGTAATGTTCGTCATCACAACAAGCTGTATTTTGCTGACCAATGCTGCAGCCTCATAGACTCTTATCCTTCCAGGTTATTGACATCTCCATGATCCTTGCCGAAGCTATTCGCCGAACACACAACGGAGAATCGGTGTCGTATCTCTTCAGCCACGTTCCCTTGTAGGAACGCCTCGTGCGTTTGGCGCCCTGCCCTGTAAGACCAGGGAACCTTTACTCACGGAGGCATCAAACGCCATCTTCTCCGCTCGTTCACTCCTTCCCATGTTGGGCCAAGGGATGAAAGTAGTTTGGAAGTACTCCAGCCCCCAAGTTGATCATTTTTGTTTATTTTTTAATGGAGGGTTCTTTCAACCTTGCCACGTTTGAAGCTTTCGTTGTGTTACATTGCACTAGCTCTCAATTGGATTCACCATTGGACGTTCCCAATGTGGACTGTTGGTGTAGTTACTTAGCATATGTTGGTATGCCAAGGTGATTCATTAAGGCATTATCAATTGAAAGACTGGAAACTCTAGGTAAAGCTGCTGCTAATGCCATATTTCTGAGAAAATGTATACCCCCAAAACGGTGGGTTACAATTTGCTTGATCTCTTATGTCAAAGATATTTTGGGGGATTCTAGGTGGATGGGAGTTTGCCTGTTCCCTAGCTTTTGAGTTTGTCAAGTGATATTTAATAGAATGATGGTTGTACACTATTTCATGTGTTTAAGTGTTTACAGTCATGCCTTATTCAGCCATTTTATTGCTACACTAAGCTTGATGTTTTACATGCCATATTCTTGCATACAATTTCAGTTCAATATCCAAGTGTCCTTAATTATATACCTTGGCGTGTGATATGAAACATTTGGTTTCGGATTATTTGGTGATTCATTTATTAGTTTCTGTGCCCACATTTAATGACTGATGCAAGTTTCACGCATGTTGGTATGTCCCCCCCCCCTCCTCCCTTTCCCAGCACAGAAAGCAATAACGCTTTTATGCATGTAATCTGACGTAGCTGTAAATGTGCTGTACTTGCGTGGTTGCAGATAAGTGAAAAAGTACCACAGCTTGATTAGCACTTGTTTAAAATTTGTCATTCACCCATTCATCTCATTTTTTTGATCACCTTGTTCAGCATGGAGTGTGGTTTTAGTCATTTTCTTTACGGAAAGCAATACGAAAAATAATACGTCAAGTCCCTTACAACAGAATATATACCAAGAAAAATATATTACATTTACTGCTATTCAACTAATTTGTGATTTTAATAGGGTTTGCGTACACGGCACTGCTCTTTGATCCCATGTCGATTAATTTGAAGATGCCAGTTGCCTTAATGTTAAATATTGAAGGTCGACATTAATGTATCCCCATATCCGGTAAGAACCTACTTTCTCCATGGAGACCGATATGAATGTATCGTGTGATAGATTTCAGATCAATAAAATAGCCTACATTTTGGGAGATGCGTGTCCTCATTGCTATCTTGAACTATGCTAAGGTCTGGTTTTTAAAAGTATTATATTTGCTGAAAGTTTTCGTGCTGTGTGGAACAATTGGTCATAGAACATCGTCGTCGCGGGAATTTAGAACACGTGTGTAGAATCGTTATAGCTACGATAACATAACAGAAAACGGCCGTCAACACACCAATTAAAGCTAAAAGCCAGTAAACGTCAATGGATTGGCCAATTTATTTAGGAGGTACACTAAAGTAACATTGGCAGTTCTAAACAGGTTAGTACTACTATGTATAATCCTACAGCACACCATAATTGGTGTTCTGTAATGTGTTGTAACATTTGGGTAGGCTAACATGTAGCCTAGCTACGAACCGGCTGATTCCTTCTGATGTCCTGTTACCGATCCCTAGCTCTGACGCCGCGTTGACGTTGCTCTGGTTTCCTCAAGAGGCAGCGTGTCAAGACACTTAATCCACATAAAGACGGGCGTTGCTCTTTAAATCCACCTAATCCGTTGAGTGTCTGCTGCACTGCTCAACTAGTCAAAACTAGGTCAGTGGACAAGTGGATTTTCACCGATGCCGTGCACATTACAAAACGTTAAGTACGTTATGACAATTCTTTAACTTTTGATGTTCTTTTGTGTGGTGTCACGTTGATCCCAGGTAGCCGGTCGGCTATGGAGTCAGTAAAGAAGAAGGGACTCTGGAATCAAGCAGAGGGTTCAAGCCTGGAAAAAGACACTGCTGCCATGGAGATGGAAGTGTGCAAGTTACAGGAATTAGTTCGGAAACTAGAACTCCAAAACGAAGCTCTTAGCGAGAGGAGAAAGAACCCTTCCAATAGACAACAGATCTTAAATGACAGTAGTCTCAACTCCTCTTGCATGCCTGAAATCTGTCCCGCAACACCAGAGCAAAATCAAAATCCCGCTGTCCGGAGGGACACTGAGCATGTACGATTGGACGGTCAGGATGACCGGTCTCCCACTGTTAGAAGTCGAATAAGCAGACCGGGGAAGGAGAAAGCACCCTTGCCACATGTTAACTCTCGCGAAGATCCATGCGAGGGGACCCTGGCACGTGAAGGCCTGGAGAAGACCTGGGAGATGGAGACGGAGGAACAGCTGTCTGCTCTGGATCTGGTGGAAGTCCTGGATGTGGAGACGTGCTTAGACATAAAGGATGAAGAGAGCTGGTATGAGTCAACATGACTTGACCTTCCACGTCACTTTGCAGGGTTTTCAATGCGATTGACCACAGTAATAGTACGTTATCTCTGCGAGATGCTAAAGACAATCCATGTCGTTGTTTCACAGGTTATATGAATCTCCGAAGAAACATGCATGTGCGGGAGGACCTGGGGAATCTTCTGTGAAGTGGCACAGAATGATCCTGGATAACCCGAGCCCAGAAACAAGGGTGGCTTGTCGGACGCTTATTAACATGTTGGACCAAAGTAAGTGGTGCTCAGATCAAAATATCCCAACCCAATAACACGAACAAATAGCCTCAGCGAATCTCGATGTAGCGTGTCGTTTCTCGACCTGAACAGGCTGTCATTTCACATTTCTTTGTTCTTTTTTTTTTCAGACAAGAGGCTGAGACAGTTCTTTAGCGCCAGTCCCTATAGACATCCCATTACCTTCCCTTCAACACAGTGTCAGAGATCATGTCACAACGGATGCAACAAATCAGCGGAGAATATGGATCAAACCTGTGACAACTCAGGTACGGTATCGCCAAGAGAAAAACATTTCCAAAATCCTTTTGATTGTCATTTTTTTCATGGGATATGCAATGCGACTTTTCCCAAAATGCCCTGAAACATGAATCAGTACTATAAAAGAAGAACGGAAAAAAACCTCAATAAGAATAACAACTGATCTCGATCCAGTTGTGTTGTTTCTGCCTTTGTACTGCAGATCACAGCCAGGCCTGCCTAGCTTTGTATTCAACGCCATGCAAAGATTCGAGTGAACTGCGTGTCTCCGAGGACTCCATTACCATGGACTACAGACTGGAAGACCTCACTGATGTCCAGATCATGGCTCGAATGCAGGAGGAGAGTGAGTTTTGGAATCCCTCCGTCATAATTAGAAGCCTTCTGCAGATTTGCACGTTGGTAAACTTGGCGCGTGTTGTGCAAGGTTTACGTCAGGACTGCGCTTCCGTTCCTGCCCCTCCTCTACGCTCAGCTGTCAGCCAGTTCAGCAGGTCCAGCGTCCAGATGGGTCACCATGAAAGATCTCTGACACAGCTGCCAAAGTCTACCCACCAGGTGGCTCCGTCTAAGCTTCTTAAGCTGGCACAGAGCAGAGGTAAGTGGAGCACCGCCCTGCACATGCAACGGTCGGCTTCACCATTGGGCAACGGGAAGTTGAAGATGACCGAGAAGTTTGTTATTTATATTAGCGGCTCTTAGAAACAGCATGCCAAACATGGACTCGGCTCCTCGTACCAGCCTACGCTCGCTTCAGGCTGTCCGAAAGAGTAGGTGTATGGAGGATGACAGCCGGCCTTCGGACCACACCAGCCTGACCTCCTACCCTGGCCCTGCCGGACCTCAGTCAGGTGAGTCTGGATATTTTAATCACAGGCTGATGCAATCCATAATCATGCATCATTGCTGAGGTAGAATGAACTTTTTTTTTTCTTTTTTCTATTCTAAAAATGAATGTAGAAATGTGATTCCTTTCTAGGCCAGTCTGTGCCAGACTCTGTCAAAACCACGGTTTACAGTGGCCCAGCGGCTGGAGCCAGGAACTCCCTGAGAGAGTC
Source organism: Plecoglossus altivelis (assembly GCA_036571765.1). NCBI lineage: Eukaryota > Metazoa > Chordata > Actinopteri > Osmeriformes > Plecoglossidae > Plecoglossus > Plecoglossus altivelis. The sequence continues at coordinate 4,155,582 of BROE01000017.1, read as the reverse complement.
GTTTCAGGCTGCATCCATTAGAGGGCTGCAAAGAGCCCAGTCTCTCAGCCCCTCAAACATTAGGATTCAGTGTCCTGGCAAGGAGCTTTCGGTAAAAGGGTACCTGTCAGCTCACAGTCGTGTTTATGCTTCCCCCGAGAGATCCACTACCCTAGCATGGGGCAGAATTGGGCAGCCTGCCCGGAGGTAAAACAAATAAACATAAACAGCTTTAAAAGTTGTGGAGTCAGAATAAACAATTACAAACTGAGCCAAGACCTTTTGTACCCATTTTTGAATTTACAGCAATATGTTTACTATATGATTTAGGAAAAAATTAAAAGGAGGAATAACTAACTGTGTAATAACTTTCTGAATGTACCATAAATCCCGAAATAAAATCAATTTATTCACATCGTTTTTTTTCTTGTTGCATGCATTCGCAGTTCCATTCTTGATATTTCATATTAGGCTTCAGGAAAGACAAGAAATTTGAATGCTAAACTAATGCATTATGCTTGTAACGGTTGTGCTGGACCCCCCTCCCCCCTCCGTGCTAACAGCGGGCTGCGTGATTGGTTCAGGCCTCGAAAACAGCCTTCAGGATCTACAATGGCGACCAGGCCTTGAATACGCACCATGGCTAATATAACCTAATTTCGTATGTTCGGCGAAGAAAGGCAGCGTTTACTAGGAAATTGAACTAAACGAACAAATATTACGTCTCGGTCTGGTAAGAGCACTATGCATTCATCGCAATATAACGGCGATCGTTAAGTTAAGGCCTAGTAAAGGCCTTCTAAACCTCCTGGAATAATACAACGCCCAACACTGCAGTTATAGCCAGGAAGCTAAATAGAAAAATGGCTGTCGACGAACAATAACAGGAACGCCATTTCAAACCATCTCCATTTGTTAGCCAAAAAATCGACTAAATTATTAGATACGAGTAAAATGTATTTATTTTGTTATTCTGTCGCCTGATCGATCGCTGCCTTCTGTGCTAACTTGCTAGATAGCTTAGTGTCTATATTTTGCTAACTAAATGCTATCCGATTTAGCTCACGCTACTCGCTAGACCCAAAACGACTGGCAATGTAGCTTTCAAACGTTAGCCATTTGGTCAGTAGATACATACCTAGCTAGCTAGCCAGCTAAATAGCCAGCGGAATAAGTCATTTAGCTAACTACTAGCTAGCCAGCTAGCAATTGAAAGTAGTAGTAGCTGGCCTAGCTATATAAAGTTAGCTATTAACTATTAAATCGAATTCTTGCTAGGTTTTGCTTACCAGCTCACTACATACATTTGTCAAGCTTAGCTAGGTTGCTAGCTAGATTCTACTAGAAATTAAACATGGGTGGCATTTATCATGGTCTGATAAAGTGTCTGGCTTCTATTTTTTTTATTAATAACTGTTCACAATACAGTCTATAGTATCTGGCAGTAAGCCACCTTCACAGTCCTGGAAAAAGTTAATGTCATTATGATAGGCTGCGGCCATGTCTGTTCTGGAGGTAGTGCGATTCATGTAGCAACAGGAAGAGGACTTCACCCATTGAAACACAGTGTGCCTATTACGTGACCTATAGTAGAAAAGTCTTACTAGCTGCCGTCTAGTGGAATAGCCGTGAAATGACTAATTGATGCGTTCATTTTTCTTATCCTGCTGATGAACGAGCTACATTCATACCACACACATATAAAGAGAGCAGGTTATGCAGATTATTAACACTCGGGTTACTAATTAGTACATTTTCTCTCCAGTCAGAATGGAATCATTATATTTCAACTAGAGAGGGTACAATTTGTGAGCGCTTGCAGCAGCCACAACAGGGGCAGTGTTCACTAGAACACCTCCAAACCTATTGTTTCCATGAATACTCAATATATGCTGTGTTCAAATATTTGGAGCAAGAAGCTGTTATTATATTTTCAGTTCACCGAAGGACAAACGCACATCAAACATGATCTTATCTGATCCTATCTTTAAAACAGTTGTAAGCAAGGTCCTCCCCATTCTGCCATGCTTCCTGTTATACTGTCAACTAACTCCTGAATATGCTGAACATACATCTTTAAAGTAAATTGGGCGTCTATAAAATGTTTTTGCATAGCAGGTCCTTTCCACTTTGAACAGCAAAGATAAAAAAGTGATTTACACGTGAAATTCAAACCACTGACCCCGCAGTAAGGTCTCCGCTGACAGTGTGCCCAAAACTTATGACGTTTGGAAAATATCACATTGAAATTGTATTTTTTAAAGATGCGTTGTCATTCTAAATGGAGAAGGGCACCCCAGTATCCCACTAGTTAAGACCACCTATCATGTAGACAGGCCCGACATGGTGCCATGTTAGGATCCATGCTTTCTGTCACACCGTCAAATATGTGAATATGCCGAGAATGCATATTTTAAAGTCAAGTTTGCGTCACATTTTAATCTCACGATCTTTTGTCAAAAACACTTGTACTGTATTTTTTTCTGTTTATTTTAAGCAGGTAATAGAATGGACCAGTGTGGAGATGTGCTGAACTTTCAAATGCAAGACTCGAAGCTTTCTCACACAGTCATCATGCAGGACTTTGGTAAGTTTCATCTCCACGATGTGACCAGATGTTATTGAGTAGAATTTGCGGAAAATTCGACAGCATTCATACTGAGATATCCCTTAGTTGAACCATTACTTCCAAATCATTATTTCCGCACAGTGGCAGGCATGGGGGGCATGGCCCACATCGACGGGGAGCACATCATCGTGTCCGTCCCCGAGGCCGTCCTGGTGTCGGACGTAGAGACCGACGAGGGCTTTGCCTTCGAGCACGAGCTGGTGTCCGAGGTGGTGGAGGGGCCGGACATTTGCTGCGGCGACGGGGTCATCGAGGCGGACAGCATCACCATCGGCGAGTCGGTTTTGGGGGCGGAAGTTGCCATCGAGGAGGTCTTGGATTCCAACCACCACGTCCTGACGACCGACCTCATAGAGGAATCTGCCAGCGTTCCCGACCAGGTCTTCGAGATGGTCTCGGAGGAAGTGCTGGTCTCCAACTGCGACTCGGAGGCGTTTTCCCAGGAGCAGGAGGACAGTCCGGACTCCGCCCACTCCGAAGAGCATGGCGACGAGAACGAGAGGAGCACCTCGGAAGACTACCTCATGATCTCTCGTAATTCAAACGTTAATAAGAATTCTCCTTCCCCCTTACGATCTCTGTCGGGGGATCGTCTTGACTTTGAGAAGTTCTGTCAGACGAGAAGACAGAGTTGTATTTTGTTGTCTTTTTACAGTGGATGATGTTGGTGACAAGCTGCACATGGAGGACTCCCCTCTCAAGCTGAGCGCTGGGGTGTTGCAGGAAGAGGATGGCACTAAACAGGGCGAAGACTCCGAGCTCATCAAAGTGTACATCTTCAAAGCGGAGACGGACGACGATGTGGACATCGGTAAGGGCCCCATGTCATCACGCTTCAGTTAAACAGTGCAAGTGGACCACTGATTGGCAAAACACACCTTTCCATGATTCTTTTTGGTGCCCCTTCTTTATCGTGTGAAGGTGGAACCGAGATCGTAGCGGAGAGCGATTTCCAGAACGGCCACGCCGTGCTGGAACAAGGAAGTATGGGAAAGCTGTCGAGGGAGAAGATGGTGTACATGGCTGTGAAGGATGCATCTCAGGAGGAGACGGACATGAGTAAATCCCTTCACCTCCTCTCTAGCTCTGTTTCTCTGTCTTTCTTTCTGTTTCTCTGTCTCTCTATCTCTCTCAGTTTCTCTGTCTCTCTTTCTGTTTCTCTGTCTCTCTCTCTCTCTGTTTCTCTGTCTCTCTCTCTCTGTGTTTGTCTGTCTCTCTCTCTCTCTTTGTCTGTCTGTCGGTCTCTCTCTGTTTATCTGTCTGTCTCTCTCTCTCTCTGTGTTTCTCTGTCTCTCTGTGTTTATCTCTCTCTCTCTGTCTCTCTCCCTCTGTGTTTCTCTGTCTCTCTCTCTGTGTTTCTCTGTCTCTCTCCATCCAACATAACAAACAATCATTTGTGTTGCAGTTGCTATGTCTGACTTGGGTCCTTGTGTGTGTGTGTATGCTTGTGTGTGAGCAGACTGCAGCGAGATGGCTAACGAGGTGTACATGGAGGTGATTGTGGGAGAGGAGGAGGCCCCAGCCATCCAGGATGTGCTAGACGACTCCAGCCATAAGAACTTTGCTCCTGTTGCCTGGGCTGCAGCTTATGGTAAAACCGCATCAACAACCTTTTTAGAGTGCTGGATAAGGAGATGAAAAAACAAGAAGGATTGTCTGAGGCCATATAGAAGCCATGGTTTGAAGCTTGGCAAATAATGTCAAATCAGTTGCTTTTTGTTTGTGTGGAAAATGTTCAACTCTTTTTCTTTCCTCTCAGGTAATGGCCTGGAATCCAGACTGGAGAACAAGAGCAGTGGCGGGGGACAGTACATGAAGATCAGCGATAGTTTGAGCACCAGCCGAGCCCTCAAACAGAAGATCAAGAAGAAGAGGAAGGGGGAAGCCCGCCAGTGTCAGACAGGTATGAAGACAGGGGCCTCCAAAGCGTTCTGTCAGTGTTACTCAACCCTGGTCCCGCCCGCATGTTCTAGATGTTTCTCTGCTCCAACACACCTGACTCTAATGCATGTTCGTTACCAGGCTTCTCCAGAGCTAGATAACGACCCATTCATTAGAATCAGGTGTGTTGGAGCAGGGAAGTATTAGAATGGCTATTAGACAGCCTGGTAGGAACCCTCAGTGGGAAAGTGTGTTTGCTAACAAATCTAAGGCCAAATTCAGCAACACTTGTTCAAATCTTGCTGCAATTGTGTTTCTTTATAAACGTCAGACTTGACCTTGGGGCTGTATCGTCAGATGGTTCTTAGTTTGTTGTGGTTGCTGTCCTCTGGTTTCTCTGGCGATCCGTGATGTCATAATGGCAACTAAACGGTCTTGTGGGAAAGAAGTTTTGCAGGAGCCCCGTGGCTTAGTGTTTGTGTAACTACGTTAACGGCCAAATTCAATAACCCATGTTCAAATCTTACGTACACCAGCTGATTCTTCGTTTAACTGATATCAGTTCAGTAGATATGTTGTATAACTTGGCGATGGTACAAAGTGTACGTTGTCCTTTGGCGGTTCATAGTGTCATGAGAGAATTTACAATGTCTTGTGGAAAGGGGTGTCGCAGGAGCTCTCTATGGCTCAGTGGGTAAACATAAGTGCCATCAAGTCTAAGGCTAAATCCAGCTGCCACGGTTCAAATCTTGCTCAGACCTACCGATGGTTCATTTAACTGATACAGATAAGTTTCAGGATGGCAATTAGACTGTCTTTCAGAAAGGAAACTTGGAGGAAACCCCTGTGGCTCAGTGGATAAGCATGTGTGCAAGGACGATTAAGGTCAAATTCAGCAACCATGGTTCAAATCTTGCTGAGACCAAGTGATTGTTCATTTATCTGAGCTGTATGTGTCATACTGGCAATTAGAGTGTCCTGCAGAACAGGTTCATTCACACAGCACGTGTAAACTGAAGGCTAAGGTCAAACACAGCAACCTTGGTTCAAGTCCTTGCTCTGGCTACCTGAAAAGTCATTTAGTTTAAGATAGCAATCAAGCAATACATATAAGTTATTTCACAGGGAGGTGGGTGGGCATCAATAGTGTAGGGGTTGCACACATGGCCAACAAGCTGGCAACCCTGGTTCAAATCCCACACAGTGCCATCACCACCACCAGCCCAGGTCCCCATGGCCACACCAAACCCCCAACGTGCACACATGGGATCCCCCAACTGTCTTGAATTGACCAACCCCGACTGGAGTCGGGGTTGGTCAATTACCTTTTATAAGTTCTTTTCAAATACGTTTTTATATTTATATATATATAAGTCCACAGTCTAAATCATTCAAGAAGCTTCAGCCAAATGTAACTTGAAGAATCTTCCAACTAGATTTGATCCAAGTACCTATGAACCAATAATCCACATCCTTAACCACTGAGCCACCAGTGCCACATTAGATAAACGTTCTGAGAATATATCCTCAAGGTAAAGCATGACATTTGTAAAGAAACTCACAATAGCTGCCTGGCATGAGATTCAAACCCACATCTTTCCTGAAAGACCTCAGCTTACATGTTCCACATGCTTAACCGCTGAGCCACCAGGGCCACAGCCATACATGAATGTTCTGAAAATGTATCCCCAGAGTAAAGTGTGACTTTTGTAACAGACCACACAATAACAGCTTAGCATGAGACACAAACATGTTTCCAGAAAGGCCCTCAGAAGACATGTTCCACATGCTAAACCACTGAGCCACAAAGGAAAGCCACTATTAACTACTGAAAATGACAGACTTAATGATTTAGCAGTGCAATTAACACTGAAAAACACAAAGACACACATTCATTCTGATCATAAGCCCATTTAATCCAAAAGCATATCGGTGAGATATGAACCTCTAACCTTTTGAGCTAATTGCCTCAACTGGAACAATAGATGCTCATAGTCACACTTGCTCATAATCACTCATTATTAGAACACACCCACCAACTGTTTGGTGTCTGCATTGATTGGCAATCGGGTCACATGTCCAGTATCCCCTATCTAAATACATTTGATCTAACGCAACGATCAACAGGATAATTAGCAGTTAAACAGTTAGTAGATCTAGCTCTAATATCGAGTCTGTCAGTTGTATGTGGAGTCAATAGCCATAGAAATACCCTGAACTAAAATGTACAGGACCAGGGTTGAGAACCACTGCACTACATTATCCAAACGTGTTCTGTCAGATTTTGATGGGGGAGGAGGGGGGGATGTGTGTGAATCTGCTAACTCGTGCTCACGCCTCCTGGTTCATCAGCGGTGATCATAGGACCAGACGGCCAGCCCCTGACTGTGTACCCCTGCCACATCTGCGGCAAGAAGTTCCGATCGAGAGGCTTCCTCAAGTGCCACATGAAAAACCACCCGGACCACCTGCTCAAGAAGAAGTACCAGTGTACCGACTGCGACTTCACCACCAACAAGAAGATCAACTTCCACAGCCACCTGGAGAGCCACAAGCTCATCGTCAAGAACGACCGCGTGCCCGAGTTCACCGAGTTCACCCGGCGCTACTGCGTGGCCAGCCCCCTCAGCCCCAACAAACTCATCCTGCGCGACAAGGAGCCCAAGATGCACCGCTGCAAGTACTGCGACTACGAGACCGCCGAGCAGGGCCTGCTCAACCGCCACCTGCTGGCCGTGCACAGCAAGAACTTCCCGCACGTCTGCGTGGAGTGCGCCAAGGGCTTCCGCCACCCCTCGGAGCTCAAGAAGCACATGAGGACCCACACGGGCGAGAAGCCTTTCCACTGCCGCCACTGCGACTTCCGCTGCGCCGACCAGTCCAACCTGAAGACGCACGTCAAGAGCAAGCACGGCGCCGAGCTGCCGTTTAAGTGCGGCCACTGCCCGCAGGCCTTCCCGGACGAGCAGGAGCTGCAGAGCCACATGGAGGTGCAGCAGGGCCACAAGACGCACCAGTGCCCCAACTGCGAGCACAAGAGCACCAACTCGAGCGACCTGAAGCGCCACATCATCTCGGTGCACACCAAGGACTTCCCCCACAAATGCGACATGTGCGAGAAGGGCTTCCATCGGCCCTCGGAGCTCAAAAAGCACGCCGAGACCCACAAGGTGGGCAGGCTGCACCAGTGCCGCCACTGTGACTTTAAAACCCCCGACCCCTTCACCCTCAGCCGGCACATACTGTCCGTTCACACCAAAGACTTGCCCTTCAAGTGTAAGCGGTGTAGACGAGGCTTCAGGCACCAGCTAGAGCTGAAAAAGCACATGAAGACGCACAGCGGGCGGAAGGTGTACCAGTGCCAGTATTGCGAGTACAGCTCCTCGGACGCGTCAGGCTTTAAACGACACGTCATATCCATCCACACCAAGGACTACCCTCACCGCTGCGACTACTGCACCAAGGGCTTCCGGAGGCCCTCGGAAAAGAGCCAGCACATCATGAGGCACCACAAGGACATCTTAATGTAGAGCTTCACACCCCCCCCC
>BROE01000017.1:4112265-4147018 GCA_036571765.1 Plecoglossus altivelis | reverse complement strand
CACCCCCCTCTCTCCCCCCTCTCTTGCTCTCCTAACATTCTCGTCTGACTAGAGAGGGAAATGATTTGTAAATGGATAAAAGAAATTCACTTTTCACCGTTTTCGATATTTATATACGTTGGTAGCCCCCTCCCCTCCTGTCCATCAGTACTCACACTCGGGGATGTTGCCAACAGGTTGAAACCAGGCCCACGCTGGACTGACTAACATTGCAGCAAACACGTTTTCTTATAGTTGTATTGGATTCTGGGTTTAAGTGTCACGTACTAGAATATATGTACTCTATGAACGCCCTGGATGTTGGTTGTAACCTACACGTTGACCTCTGAAAGGAACTCCGAGTTTGGAGGATTTTAGCAAAGCTAGCAATAATTTTCCCTCTCCACGTAGAAATGGTCAAATCACGTTGCCCAGAACCGACATCGCGTTCATCGGATCAGGTTTGAATCATGTAAAAGACGATCAGTATTACTTAAATCTTGACAATATCAGGTTTTGAAAAAATCTAATCACATAATGATTGCATTCACGTTGAAGTCACTGTCTGCCACAGGTCCCATGGCATGCCGTTTATGAATGCTTTCACACAGGCCTCAGTGGTCCCCTCATACTCCATCGGAAATTGTTTTCCCAAAATTCAGCCTTAGTGCAGAATTACAGCCACTAGCATTTTCTCATTGTCTGGCAAAACAGAAGGGAGGTCACCTTCTCCTTATGATGACATCAAGGGGAATAATCCAGATTAGACAGTCTTGAGTTTTCATTTCCTGCCAGACAGACAGACTAGGGGAACCTACGTTGAGGTTTAAAACCCCCCCTCAGTGAAATGTTGATGCCATGGGACCTTTACCCCAAAGGGTACAAACCAAAAGGGTAGCTCTGCTTGTAACATAAGCCATACCTGTGCAGACTGTCACCTGCATCACACCATGTAACCTCTGATTCATTTCAGGCCGTATGCATTAGGCCCTTTAATTAAAAAAAAGAAAGAAAAAAAAGGTCAAATTGTTGTTCTGTTTATTAATTTAAGAGTTTTTAACACATGATTAAAGAAAAACTATGAAAGAACATGTGGTTTTACTGCAGTAATTGAGTAGATTCAATACAGCAAAAGGACCTAAATGGAAAGGATATTAAGTGTTATATCAAAGCTCCCAATGCTAAATAAACAGCAGAACTCATTGTGCTACATATCCCCACGCTATTCTTAAGTATACACAAACATTCCTTTTAATGGAATAAAACGATATAAAGAATTGTAAAAACATTGATTACTGATAAGATGGCAATGCAGTATCTCCCTGCTAGTAAAATTATCCATAAAACACGAAAGCGAAACGAAATATTTGGCGTTATTAAGAACTGACTGATATATGGCTTCAGGAGATGCATATCAGTGAAAACAATTGTTGAGTGCGATCAGTAGTGTCCATAGTTGAGGTCCCCAGTGTGGCCCTACATGGGCCTTCCCATGTGGGCCCGGGGAAACTGGGCCCTGGAATCGTAGCCTGGAGCAGAGAAGGTAGGAGCAGGACCCGGATAACCTCCCTAAGAAACCAACGGGTCAGTCAACACCACCTCTGCAATGCTAACGCTAGGTTGCTAACGCTAGGTTGCTAACACTAGGTTGCTAACGCTAGGTTGCTAACTCTAGGTTACGTCTTAAACCACCTTTTCCACAGTGAACGATTGTGCGCACGCTCACCATCACGCTGTTCTGTCTGGATACAGGCTGGGGGGGTCTGTAGTCGTCATAGCGGTCTGCAGGTGGGCCTCTGTCACTGTAGGGGTTTCTGACTTGAGAGCGGCCGTAGGGGTTACCCACAGGCTGAGTCATGCCGGTGGCCATGCTGCAACCACAAAACCCAACGATCAACGTTACGGAGCAACCAAGCAACATGGAAGAGCCCATGTTTATCATGCAATGGCAATCATAAGGACAAACGCAACTGAATTGTTGTACTCGAGTAAATTATTAAAAATCTCACTTGTACGGCTGACTTCCTGGATTCATCGTAGGGGTCCTATCATGAGTGGGCCGTGGAAGATTTGGTCGAGGGCAGAAAGAAATCAAATATTGAAAACATCTGAGAATATTGGGAACATGAACTACATGAGAGAAAAATTGGAAACAGGGAGGAACTGCATTTGTACCGCTGAATTCCGGGAGCGGGTTGAGTGGGTCGGTCTATGGGAGGGAGCATCCCGTTCTGCTGGTGGCTAAGGAGAGTTACAGGGGTAGTGTCGTCATTTCAAACAGCGTCATGCGGATGTTTTCAACAGCACGTTCCAGAACTCAAAGCATTCCTATCTTTTCCACTCTCTCGACACAGTCACAGCCCCTTTAAAAGACCGTGTCCAATAGTAGACCTGCTGAGCGGAGGGTTACCTGAGGGGAGGGTTACCTGAGCGGAGGGTTACCTGAGCGGAGGGTTACCTGAGGGGAGGGTTACCTGAGCGGAGGGTTACCTGAGCGAAGGGTTACCTGAGGGGAGGTTACCTGAGCGGAGGGTTACCTGAGCAGAGGGTTACCTGAGGGGAGGGTTACCTGAGCAGAGGGTTACCTGAGGGGAGGGTTACCTGAGCGGAGGGTTACCTGAGCAGAGGGTTACCTGAGCGGAGGGTAATCTGAGGGGAGGGTTACCTGAGCGGAGGGTTACCTGAGCGGAGGGTTACCTGAGCGGAGGGTTACCTGAGGGGAGGGTTACCTGAGGGGAGGGTTACCTGAGGGGAGGGTTACCTGAGCGGAGGGTTACCTGAGCGGAGGGTTACCTGAGCGGAGGGTTACCTGTAAGGGCTGCTTGGGCGGCCGGCCATGGGGAAGCTCTCTCGGACGGGCTGCACGTACGGGCCGGTGGGACGACTCTAAAACACAAGCATGGAACCAGCCACGAGTCGTTAAAGAGGAACGTTCAAGACGCGAAAGAGACGGCGTACGGAGCGATTCTGGACGAGAGCATTCCCCCCCCCCGCCCCCCCCCCACCGTTGTTTATGATACAGACAAGGACATGGGTAGGGACCTCTCAGCAGGCTTCGTTTTAGATTGCGTTGGTTTTATGGCGTTGTGAGTCAAGATGGTGCGTGGGTTTAACTGCCACTGATGACAAACGCCTCATATATAGTGAATGTTTGACTGTCAGAATCAGATACAAGCCATTATTACGAAGCCTACAAGACAGAGTGTTATCATTAAGAGAGGACGCGTGGCGTTCTGGAACTACAAAAACACAGTGAAGTCATTGGTCTTCCTGTCGGTGAATCAATTTACAACATGTGACTGTTGGCTGTGTTTATGGTGTCCCTTACCGGCATATCTCCTGCAAACACCAAGTTAGAATACGCGCCATCTTGACCGTTCGTATCCTCGTAATGGTTCACTTGTGGCTGATTGGTGTGTTTGGAACTGAAAAAGGGGAAAACGATACGTTTTAGGACTCCATTCGGCCTCTCACCTCATCTGACTCCCTGCCGTCGTCTCACCTGTGCGTGTCCTTTGGTGCTTTGGCAGGTTTATTGAAGTAATTGACCAGCTGGACTGTGACACCGACAACGACAGCGAGAGCCAGTCCTGGTAGAGATGCCACCAGGGCGAACGTTATTAAGGTCCACTTCTGCTGACAGTTGTCGCCCAGAAACCATTCGTTTATCGCGCTGTTACACCTGCAAGGAAATGACCGTATCTGACATGGTTTCCTCCAATGGGAACATCCCTGTATCCCTGTAGTCTCTCCCAGGTAACTAAGGGACAGCGCCGGCGTGAGGGCGTCGTCAAAGCGGTGAATAAGGAGTGAGTTTATACAGCTCTGTGTGAAGCAGCTCTTCGCACAGCACGGAGAACAGCTTGGCGCTGAAACACGCGTAAAGTGGCGTAACGTACCTGCAAAACGGCTTTTCATCCTTGCAAGAACACCGACTGTTTCCACTGCAGTTGAAGAAAACTAAGCATTCACCAAAGTCCCCGACTCCTCCGCAATAATCTGGGGAAAACCCCCCACAAACGCGATCCGTGAGAAGGCACAGGGTCACTCAGGACGGGACAGTACAAAGACAGACGACAACCAAACAAAGTGTCCCTGGCTTCCCCCAAAAGGTTCAAACCCCCCAAACTAATGTGGCCACACGCCACCTGATTAAAAACACCTCACATCTTTATGTATTTCTACATTATTAAACCATGAAATGACAACTCACCGGCGGGTGATAGGGTGGGACTGGGAGTTTGTCCAATAACAGAAACAGGGACCAGGAACATAAAACATAAAGAGGTAAGAAGCTTCATTTTGCTCCGGCTCTTCAGCGCACCATCAGCGTTTGGCGAGAAGAGACAGCTAAGGTGATCAAGGGTTACGGTTTATTGCCCAGGAGGGGAAGTACGAATGCAAAACGCAATCTGACCCAGTTGTGTAATTTGTACTTGGCGCAAGTACAAATCGTTTGCAATTCTGATGAAGATTTACAATTTCAGTTTCTGCTTGACCTTGCTGGGGCAACAAATCATGGATATATGTCCCCCCCCCCCCTTATGAAATTAAAAGACCTAAAATAAGCAGCTCTTATCTAGTGATAAATACTGGACGAAGAACTCTTGTTCAGAGTTCGTATTCTGACCCCAGAGGGGTGTGGAGTACTGACTTTGTGATAGGAAGGACTAAACTAACAAGCACAGCTATGCCCCTCCTTCACAGCCACACTAGCTCAGCTATGCCCCTCCTTCACAGCCACACTAGCTCAGCTATGCCCCTCCTTCACAGCCACACTAGCTCAGCTATGCCCCTCCCTCACAGCCACAAGCTCAGCTATGCCCCTCCCTCACAGCCACACTAGCTCAGTTATGCCCCTCCCTCACAGCCATACAAGCTCAGCTATGCCCCTCCCTCACAGCCACACAAGCTCAGCTATGCCCCTCCCTCACAGCCACACAAGCTCAGCTATGCCCCTCCCTCACAGCCACACAAGCTCAGTTATGCCCCTCCCTCACAGCCACACTAGCTCAGCTATGCCCCTCCCTCACAGCCACACAAGCTCAGCTATGCCCCTCCCTCACAGCCACACTAGCTCAGCTATGCCCCTCCCTCACAGTCACACAATCTCAGCTATGCCCCTCCCTCACGGCCACACAAGCCGAGGAATGTAGATTTATGGCACATGGAAAACAGGTGCTGTACTGATGGCACTTATTCAGTCATAAAACTATTAGCTGTAACTCAGTCCTTCTCCCGGAATCCAAGCCAAGTGGAGAGGAAAACATCAGCCGTTTATGATCAAACCACGGATAAAAACCAACAGGGGTCATGTTAGCGTTTATTCACGTCAGGGAAGCGCTCAACTGAAAAGCCTTGACATCTGTACAATCGCAAGAATGAGGTCCAACCATCCAACCCGCTTCATTTGTTCTACTCCGATATGAACAAGGGAATGCACTGCAACTTTGGATACATACATGAGCGTAAAAAAAGAAAAACAAAGTCTATACACACACTTTATGGGACATTGAAAAAAATGTACCACTTTGAAAACATTGATTAAAAAGCATTAAGTATGGAATTCAAACATTCTTTGTACAAAAGAAGCTTTCTCAAGCCAGCAATACACGAATGGTGAAGACGGACATACTATGATTGCTTTTCAACGGTCACAAGAACGGGATTGGAGGAGTGTGAGTGGGAGAGAGAAGAGGCGGGCCCAAAGGTTTTACTAGTTGTCAGATTCGACGTCACTGTCCCCGCCGATAGAGCGGAACTCTTCGCTGTCCTCGTCGTCCTCGCTCAGCTGGACCTGGGTCAGCACGCTGGGGCCTCTCCTCTGAGCGTCCCCCTCCTCTTCCTCCTCCTCCTCTTCCTCGCTCAGGCCGTAGCCTTCGCCGTTGCCCAGGCTTGAGGCCTGCGTCTGGGTCTGGCCGTCTGTTTCCTCGTAGCTCCCGTAGCTGGGATACACAGGGAGAGAGACACAGAGAGAGACACAGAGAGAGAGAAAGAGAGACACACAGGGAGAGAGACAGAGAGAGAGAGAGACACACAGAGAGAGAGACACACAGAGAAAGAGACACAGGGAGAGAGAGAGAGACAGGGAGAGAGACCCACACACAGATAGAGACAGAGAGAATGAAAGAGACAGAGCGCAACATAGACAAAGCCAGAGCAAAGAAAGAGAGATTATTCCAAAGCCAGCAGGTGTTTGTCATCATTCTTTTCAGACTTGGGATTTCACCCAGCCGGCGCGTCTGTCTCCGAGGCTGTACCTGACGTTGCTGTCCTCCATGTGCGTCTCATCGGGCCCCTCCCCCTCGTAGGACATCATGCTCTCGTCCTGCTCCAGGCCCATGCGAGCCGTCTCTGGGTGGGGCCTGGGCGGCGCTGGAGGACGCAGCTCCACCTCCCGCTCCGAGTCGCTGCCACTCTCAGACAGGTGGATTGCTGGGATGGGAACAGGGGGGGGGGGACATGGGGTGTAAGAAAAACCTCCTTGTCATGTCTTGTCAACCTCCCCTATGATAGCCAACAGGTAGCCCCTCTCCTCCCTCCCACTCACAGGAGAAGGGGTTGTCCCCCTCCTCTTCGCTGGCGTCGTCCTCCCCATCCGACATGAGCAGGTCCTGGTACAGCACGCTGGCCTGGGGCGGCCGGCTGAAGCCTTCCTCCTCCTCCTCCTCTTCCTCCTCCTCTTCCTCCTCCTCATCGTGGCCAAGCATGCGCCTGCGGGGCGGAAGCAGCAGCTCCTCCTCATCCTCCTCGTCGTCCAGGTCGCCCTCGCCGTCCTCCGCCTGCAGGGAGGAAGATGCAGGAGGGGGAGAGGGGGAAGGGAGAGACGGGCGGTGTGTGCGTCAGGCTCATACTGTTGCTACGCGTTACGCCCGATCATCGTGTCTTTCTGCATGTCATGACACAGCCACATCAAAGTGGACCCGGAGGGAGAAGGGGGAGGTCGAGCGAGTTACGAGGACGGGGGAGATGTGGGGGGGGGAGGTAGGGGGAGGGGCTTACAGGAGCAGGGGTCTTGGGCTTGCCGTCATCGTCCTCCTCAAAGCCTTCGATGTCGACGTCAGACTCCTCCTCCCCTAGCCTCCTGCCATGGCGACCCTAAGGGGGCAGGCAGACACGAGGTTGGACTACCCTGACTGACCACGGGGACCCTCGGAAAATGCAAAAACTGACGTCTGATTTCTTTTATTGTAAAAAATAAAAATAAAAAAGAATGAAAGAAATTTTAAAAAGATGGATAACGACGCATTCTTAAACTTAAGCTGGTATGACATGCAGACGCAATACAAATGTAGTGCAGAAAAAAAAAAACTTCGACAAATTCAAACAAATGAAACTGCGTAGGAGATCATCATTGCTGATGACTGTCATTGCTAAACACAAGACGACATTCCGGAATGGCCTTGGGGTTTTCCATAGTGTGCCAGTCTACCGGCCAGACTCCACACTGTGGTGGCGATATGGGGGGAGGGGGGGGGGGGGGGGGGGAGTAAGGATGGAGGTAGATACATGGGAGAGGGAGGTAAAGGGAGGGCAGTGGAGGTGAGATGGACTGCTGTCTCTCTCTCTCTCTCTCTCTCTCTCCATACCTGCCCTCCTCTCTTCTCGGGAGCGGCCAGGAGAGGTCCTTCAGAGAACAGGCTCGAGTCTCTCTGCAGGCTTACTGAGCCCACGCTGTCAAACAGGTCAGATGGCTGGCCCAGCAAACACACACACACACACACACCACACCCCCACCCCACACACACACACACAGAAAGCAAGAGTGACAGAGCCAGAGAGAGAGAGACAGAGAGAGATTTAGAGAGAGAGCGAGAGAGCAAGAGGGCGAGAGAGCAAGAGCGAGCGAGCAAGAGCGAGAGAGGGCAAGAGCGAGCGAGAGACAGAGAGAGTTAGAGAGAGAGAGCAAGAGAGAGCGAGAGCAAGAGAGAGAGAGAGAGAGCAAGAGCGAGCGAGAGCAAGAGCGAGCCAGAGAGAGCATTAGAGAAAGAAAGCCAACAAGGGAAGGACACGATCACAGGGCAGAAGAGCAGAGAAAAGCTACAGTGTTTAGGAATGCTACGTGTTCAGCAGGGCTACAAGGCTGTGTGAGGGAGAAGCACAGCACTCAGACAGAATCCAGGCTAGCGTTAGCCTGGCGTGTGCTAAACCTCCTGTGGGTTTGGCACTAAAAGCAACCAGCGCGTGCGTAGCTGTGATCACTTCACCCAGCCAGCCAGACAGCCTCGGCTCAGGAGGGACAGATGGCGTTAAGGACGATAGGTCTGAAAGCTTCTCAATTCTGTTCTCTTGTAGGAGCTTCAAGTTCGAAAATGTGGTGTAACTTGTGCTCCTTAGTAAAGGTTTTCAGTGAAAGGCACAAATATGGAAAGTAGCCTTGGAGACAACCAGAGTGGCAGTGTGTGTTAGCGACTCAGGTCAACTGAGTGTGTGTTCCTACCTGGGGTGTGGGTGTGTTCCTACCTGGGGTGTGGGTGTGTTCCTACCTGGGGTGTGGGTGTGTTCCTACCTGGGGTGTGGGTGTGTGTGTGTGTGAGTGTTCCTACCTGGGGTGTGTGTGTGTGTGTGTGAGTGTTCCTACCTGGGGTGCGTGTGTGTTCCTACCTGGGGTGCGTGTGTGTTCCTACCTGGGGTGTGTGAGTGTTCCTACCTGGGGTGTGTGAGTGTTCCTACCTGGGGTGTGTGCGTGTGCCTACCTGAGGTGTGTGTGTGTGTGTTCCTAACTGGGGTGTGTGTGTGTGTGTGCGCGGGTTCCTACCTGGGGTGTGTAGGGTCCAGGGGTGAGGGGATCCAGCCCATCCAGGTCAGCTGCATCTAGAGCAGCCTCTTTAGCTGTGGAGATGTCCTTCTCCAGCTGGGTCAGGTGTTCATCGTACTGCGGGGACACACAGCCAACACGGACAGGTGACTCATCCATCACGGTCGTCAAGAGGAAGAACGACATGGTAAAAAAACAAAAAGGACAGCTGGTGTGATGAGAGGAAGATGTTTAACACCTCAGCCAGGGTCTGCTTGCACACGTCCACGATGTCCAAGGCGGTCTTGGTGTAGGGGCTGTCTTTACCTTCAAGAGAAAAACGCAACACGCAGACGCATCTGTCAGTCGAGACATGAGACGTGGACTCCTGGCTCAGATTCTAACCGGAGATCCCAGCTGCTGTGTAGGGAAGCTGAGAACTCTCACCGTTATACTTGACACTGTTGGTGTGGATGAGAGTGACGTCGAACAGGAACACGTCCCGGTTCTGGTACTTGTGTTTGGAGATGTTCTGTTGGAGAGAGACAGAATGAGAGACGGTTTACTGAGGCGCTGGGGTCTGTTCCTGTTCTGCCTCCACCTGTCTGGCCGCTGGTTTGGTACCCCAGGTACCATGCTTACCTTGCGGATGTTCTCCAGATCCATGGGGCTAACGATCACTTTGTAATAATCTGGGACAAACTTCTTGTTCACGGGATGGTGGAACGGCCATGACTGGGGAGGGAACAAGAAAATTCCTTTTAAAAAGATGACTATTTTATGTTGCGAAATGTAGTTTGAGTGGGCTAACTTCAGTGCAGACATTTTAAAAGGTGGACAAAATTGTAGCCATTTGAACATTTACAGCCAAACGACAAGGGTGGAACTCACATCAGGCACGGCCATCATCTTCTGAGTGACGATGTTGTCCAGGATAAAGGAGAAGGCCACCTGGTCGTCATCATCCAGCAGGGGGTTAATGGCCTTCTCCAGCCTCACCAGCCGGTCCTCCTTCTGCTCACAACCACACCCAGGGTCAGAGGGGGAGACGGGGGGAGAGAGACAGATGGAGGGATGGGATGGTGTGGAGGGTCGGGGATGGGATGGAAGAGAGGGTGTGGGGGGATGGAAGAGAGGGTGTGTGGAGGGTTTGGGGCAATGGAGAGAAGGGCGTTCGAATGGGTCGGCCGGGCGGCGCACTGGAACAGAGGGTCGGGAGGGGTCGGGGATGGGATGGAAGAGAGGGTGTGGGGGGATGGAAGAGAGGGTGTGGAGGGATGGAAGAGAGGGTGTGGAGGGTCGGGGGGGCATGGACCCAGACGACGGCGTGTGGAGGGTGGGGGGAGTGGAAGAGCAGGGTGATGGAAGGGGTCGGCTGGGGGATGGGAAGAGAGGGTGTGCGAGGGGTCGGGGGGGGCAGCCACCATCGGAAAGCATGAGGGTGTGGCAGGGTCGGCG
This sequence comes from Plecoglossus altivelis, assembly GCA_036571765.1. Lineage (NCBI taxonomy): Eukaryota > Metazoa > Chordata > Actinopteri > Osmeriformes > Plecoglossidae > Plecoglossus > Plecoglossus altivelis. Next base: position 4,136,844 of record BROE01000017.1, on the reverse strand, counting down.
GGGGGGGCTTGGAAGACGTACGGGTGGATTTGGAGGGAGGGGGGTGCGCACAAGAGAACGGGGTCGCGCGGCGGAGGGGTTGCGACTGCTAACGCGCGCATGGATAAGAGGGTTGTCTGGTTCGCGCAGGCGTGTGGCGGGGATGGCAATGAAGAGGGGGCGTGTGGAGGTCGTGGGGGGACCGCTTCGGTAGAGACACACGACGCGGTTGTGGAGGGTTGTTTACTGCTTGTGACGCAGATTGCATCATCGCAGAGGGTGTGGAGGCTCTCGGGGCGTCGATCGCAGACCGAATGTACGCGGTGCTGGAGGGGCAGGGGGGCGCACTGGTCAGAGAGTGCGTTTCGTGGCAAGTGCGGGTTCGCGGGGCGGGAATCGCGAAAGAAGAGAGCGTTGTGGAGGGACTACGAGATGGCGGGATGATCTGCATGCATGGGAGATCTGCAGTGCGCTGGCGGACGGGCGTCAGGGGGGGGTGGGGAAAGAGGGTGTGGGGGGGGTTCGGGGGAATGGAACGAGATGGTGTGGAGGGCTGTGGGGATGAAGAGAGGCTGTGGAGGTGTGGGGGGATGGAGAGAGGGAGAAAAAGAGAAACAGGGATGGGAGAGAGAGAAGAAAGAGAAAAGAGAGAGAGGGGGGGGATGGAAGAGAGGGTGTGGAGGGTAGGGGGGGATGGAAGAGAGGGTGTGGAGGGAAGCGGGGGGTGCGAACCGAGAGGTGCTGGAGCGGTCTGGGATGGGATGGAAGAGAGGGTGTGGAGGGTAGGGGGGATGGAGGAGGGTCGGGAGTGGGAGCAGTAAACAGACGATCACCCCTCACCTCTTTCAGCTTCGCATCACAGAGGTCCAGCATGGACTGTGCTACCTGGGTGATGGGATGCTTCGCCCCTGAATAAACACAAACACACATTAGACACACACACACACACGACCATAAAGACAGCCCCGTCGCAGTGATGTCGCCCCCAGGCCACGCCCCCTCCTCCTCCTCCTCCTCCTGTACCACCACGTTCATACCGTTGTAGGTGCCGCTGTTCTTAACGATGAGCTCCACGTTCTCACGGAACTCGTCCCTGGACGGGTACATGCGCTTGCGCACGTTCTCCCGCAGGGTCTGCAGGTCCATGGGCCGCGTGATGATCTTGTAGTAGTCCTTCACCACCTTGGCGTTGACTGGCGTGTGGAAGGGGTAGGTCTGAGGAGGAGGGGGGGGGCGGGAACCAAGGTTAGAAGGCTGAGAGGAAGGGAGAACATCTGAGGGTCCGACCTTATAAGGTGTTGTGTTTGCATACATTTTTAAAGGATTTAATTTAAATATGATTTGAATATCAACTGTATTTTGGACGAATCACTTCCATATGAAATTAAATGGACACATTATCGTTTTACATACCAGTAAAGGACACGGTACAATTTTTTTTTTTTAATACTTGTTTGGGGGGGGGGAGAGAGAAAAGCTACAAATCCAAAAAACGACAAATCTAAATAATCAAGCTGTCAGACCCTGATATGACGCAGCGTGAGGCGAGAGCTTACATTAGGGTGGTCCCTCATGTCATTGATGACGCTCTCCAGGACAGACGACAGGGTCACCATGGGGTCAGTCCGGCGCCGGTGGATGGACTTGTGTGGCCTCTGGTAGAAGCAGAGACAGAACAGGTTAGGGGGGCCAACCGGATGCCAGCCGATCGCAGGCAGCGGTGGGAGCGGAAGAGAGGTAGGCTCACGTTCAGGTAGTCGCAGTGCACGGCCGACCCAACACGTCTCTTCTTCTTAGGAGGCAGCTGCTGTTTGGGGAACTTGAGCACCAGGGACTTCCTGCGCACCTCGTCCGCACTGGAGGGGGGAGAAGGTAGGGGGCAAGCAGAAGACAGTGAATCACTCATAAGATACCATTACACGTCTGTGGAGAGTCAGGATCAAGGATTCATAAAGGCCCAGCCTGTGAACATGCACCCTTTTTATAATTATGAGCCTAGGCTAGCCCGGCACTGTTGTATGTCAGCATGTGTATGTCCGTGTGTGCGTGCGTATGTCTGTGTGTGTGAGCATGTATGTCTGTGTGTGTGTATGCGTGTGTGTGCGCATGTCTGTGTGCGTGTGTGTATGTGCGGTTCCTGCCCCACCTCTCGATGAGCTGCTTGCCCAGGACGATCTTGGTTCCCTCCACCTTGATGAGCTCCTCGTTGTCGTTGTGGATCACCGTCTTCTCCAGCTCCTCCTCCTGCTCCTCGGTCATGGCCACCGGGTTGGAGGGAGGCGCGTTGGTCTGGTAGTACAGCGGGCAGAACTTGTTGGTGCGCATGTGTCCGATGGCGCCACAGGCTCCGCACTTCAGCTAGGGAGAGGGGGGTGGGGGGCGAGAGGGGGGAGGGCAGGACCAACAGACAACGATTCAAACGCAGAGTAACCACTCGGCAGGGCTGCATTGCACATGCAGAGTCATTCAAAATGGAAACGAATCACTCCCAAGATGCTTTGTAACACCAATACTTCTACACGTATTCTGTTCAATATTTTGATATGAATCGTCAACGAATTGTTTTTTCCGAATCATTGGAGGGAGGATTCAAGAGGACAGAGCAGCAAGGAGGTATGGAAGTCGGCAAGCTTACTTTTACCTTGAGGTCAGGCCTCTCCTTGACCTTCTTGGCTTTCTTCTCAGGAGGGCCCTTGAACTTGTCCTTCTCCTGGTTCCTCTTCAGCCGCCGCAGCTGCTCTTGGATGCGACGCCGTTCCTTCCTCATCTCCTCCCGGTGCTGCTCGTCGAACAGCGCAAACTTCCTGCTGCGCTCGCGGGAAAAAAAAACACGGACGGACGTGAGGGGAGAGTGTGGGTCTTGGAGCGAGTGGGCTGAGGCGCTGGGTTCGAATCCCGTCACACCTACCCCTCTCTATCTAAACTGTCTCTCTAACGAGACCAAAGTCCAGTCCATCCATCCATCGTCTACTGCTAATCCCTGGGAGGGATTGCAGTGCCGCTTGTGCCCATTTAGGGGTCACGGGTGACTGGAGCCTAACCCAGTAGCTTTCGGGCCATAGGCAGGGTAGACCAAAAATATGCATGAAAAAAAAAAAAAAATCAAAGAGGTGAGAGAATGGGAGGACTCACATGAAGTCATCGTCCTTGGTGGTGCGGATGCGGGTGTAGGCGTCGATGACGGAGGGCTTGCGCACCGTCTCGCAGCGGACGTACTCCTTGCCGTCCTCGTCCCGGAAGGTGCGGTAGATCTTGAGGCGGCGCCCTGTGGCCGAGGAGTTCAAGCTGGTGACCGAGGATGTGTCGTCGTCTTTGTGGGAGCTGGTGGACAGGGCGCTGGCTGTACCATGTCCACGCAACGAGGGAGAGAGAGACAGTGAATGTGAGTGAGAGACAGTGAATGTGAGTGAGAGGCACAGAGAGAGACAGTGAATGTGAGTGAGAGACACAGAGAGAGACAGTGAATGTGAGTGAGAGACACAGAGAGAGACAGTGAATGTGAGTGAGAGACACAGAGAGAGACAGTGAATGTGAGTGAGAGAGAGACCACAGTGTGAAAGTGAGCGAGCGAGCGAGAACGTGCTCGTTCCTCTCCACAAACGAGAGCGGTGTGCTCTTGAACTCACAGAAGCCCTTGCGGCGCTCCTTGCGGCCCTTGTGGTCGCGGTCGCTCTCCTCTCCCAGCAGCATCCTCTGCAGCTCCTTGCGCTCCTGCTCCTCCCGCTCGCGGGACAGCTGCGAGCTGGTCTTCTTGTTCTGCAGCATGTTCTCGATGTTCTTGCCCATCTCCTCGAAGTCGCTGTCCTCCGCTGAGCTGCTGTCCGTGTCGGTGGACAGGACCTCGGTGGACTCCAACACCCTTGAAGGGGGAGAAGAAGGCGGGCGTTGGAGGAACCTCTCTACCTTGACTATGACTGTGGGCCAAACTGCTGACTATACACAGAACAGCAGGAGGGAGGAAGGGGGAGGGAGGAGGGAAAGGGAGGAGGGAGGGAGGGAAAGGGAGGAGAGGAAGGAGGGGAGGGGTCGTACTTGTTCTGTAAGTCGAAGATGCGCTGGCACTCCTCTTTGTAGCGCTCCTGGTGTTCGGCCACAGAGAAGCGGGAGCCTCGGGCGAACTTGCTCATGGGCCCCTCTCCGGAGCGCGCCTGCTCCGTGGACATGGTCCTCACCACGTCGATCACCTCCCACCGCGACAGCTTCTTGATCTAAAACAAGCGCACACGTTACGCGTGACCGTCACTACAAGCGGTGGGCGGCGGCGTGTTTGGCGCCCTCTCCTCACCTCCTCCTCGGGGACGCCGAACTTGCGCAGCAGCTGCTTGGCGTTCTTGAGCGATAGCCTCCTCAGATCAGCGTCGGTGCCCGTCACCGTTTTCTTAGCGGGCTGCGGTTCTCTGTCATCCTGGGAAGCCCAAACGACATCATCATCACTGCTGTTCTCCGTGCCTTGCGGCTGGGAATACTTTCCATTCTGGTTGGTCAATACAGGTGCATTCCTGACTCTGACCACTGATATGTCACAGTGAAACACGTGTCACTGTTCAATCGTCTGCTGTACTTCCTGCATGTGCCATCTGCAACGCTGCCAACTCCCACACGTTGGCTGTGAGATACATGCATTTGATTGGTTCCACACGCTGTGCACATTTGGAACCAAATGTGCAGGAGTTGGCAGCGCTGCATTTGGATAAAAGTGTCAGCTGAATCAGTGGTCTTCAAGTCCTCAGGGCCCCACTGTCCTGCACGTTCTAGATGTTTCCCCGGCTCCGACACACCTGATTCTAATGAATGCTCGTTAGCAGGCTTCTGTAGAGCTTCATAACGAGCTGTCATTTGAAACAGGTGTGCTGGAGCAAGGAAACATCTAGAATGTGCAGGTCAGGGGGTCCTGAGGACCAGAGAACTACTGTTTAAAAGAATAAAACCCACATACACACTACAATAAAACTAAACTTGTCCCAACCAAACTATACTTGTCCAGTTTCCGCACTAACGTCATCCAAAACACCTGAGTGAACGACTAGACCGGTGTTGTCATGTTTACAGTCTGGTGGTACCAGAAGACTGGCTGAGGGGAGGTCACAGTGCTGGTGTGTGATACCTTCTGCTGAGTAGGCTTGTTTGGGACTTTGACGTAGGAGAAGCCCTCCCCACAGCCGGTGGGGTCGGCCACCCCCGTCACCTCCAGCAGACACTTCCCCTTCATGGCGGCTATGAAGGCTCGCGTCGTGTTCCACGGGGCTGTTCGGACCTGGACAGAACCAGAAGGATGGAGCGAAGGGAGTTCAGAGGGTTGGTTGGTCTTGAACAGGGTATTTCTGAAGGCATTTCTTAGCCAGAGGCCGAGCGGCCTGATCCCAGTCACCTACCTCGTCGTCGATCTTCATCTGGAAGTCTTCCTCGTTTTCTTCCTCGGGAGCGAAGAAGGACTTCTCGCCGTAGCCGGCGTCCTGCAGAAAGACTTCAGCAGTTATAGCTAAAGATACGGCAAACGAGCCAAACAGACGATACTAGAGACACGGCACCTCACTCAGTGTAGCAGCCTGGTCCTACCTTGAGTCTCTGCTCAGCCACCAGCATGCTGTAGTAGGCGCAGCACTGCTCAGGAGACACCATGGCCCGGATCTCCTCCTCCGTGGGCAGCCTAAAGTCAGGCTTCAGCACCCACCAGTTGGAGTCCATCCCTGGGTGGAGGAGGAGGACGACAGGACGGGTCAGCTTCTCTCGCGGTTCCGCCCCCCCCAAAACGCCGAACAACCCAAGTCGCCTACACTTCACGGCCTGACCCTTCCTCTCCCTGTCAGCGCCTCTCGACTATAATCTGAACCGCTCCTAAAGACCTAAGATACTATTCGTGACCCGTTAATGCTGTGACCAAAACGTCGTCACGCGGGAGTCAGTGTCGGTGAGATGATTGGTGCGTGACGTAGATCTGGCTTGTACGTGCCACTTCCTGCTCTTCCCCTCAAAGCCTGTCTCTTACCTCCGTGGTGAAAGTCGTACCAGTCATAAAAGGCTGGCCTCTTTCTTTCCGCACAGCTGTCTGTCGAAAGCAAGGCACAGCACCATCTGAGCACACGCTGCTAAACAAGCCACCAGGGCACCTGGCTATCAGAACTACTCTTCCCTAACTGGAGGAACTGGACAAGACATAGTTCAAAAGGTTGTTCTTGTGATGTTTCGAACGGCCAGGCATTCTGCATGATCAAACAAGTCATGGGGGAGGGGGATGTTGTAGGTTAATCGTGAGCAGCGGTGAGGCTGTGCGTTGGACGTGTACCTGTCCGTTTAAAGTCAGCGCAGAGTTTGAGGCGCTTGCGAATGCTGCTCTCCGAATGGGAGGGGAAGGCCTTCTTGATGTCCTCCATGCGAATCCTCCGCGGACGGTCTTTGCTCTTCCAGAACAACCGATAGATGAACACCTGGAGAACAAGACGGCGGCGGTGAGACAGACGACGAGCGCCGGCGTGTGATTGGGCCCCTCGGCGACCTGTGGGCGGCGGTGGGTTCGAGAGAGGGTACCTGAAGGAAATCTCGGATGTGGGTGTTGGCCCTTTTGGAGTTGGGTCCAGGGACCTCGTACAGAGGACACTCCTGGCCCACCACGAAGATGTCCACCAGCTCCCGGATGAAGTATCCCTGTCGGGTCCGCAGCATAAGGAAGTCTGTCTCCGGCATCTTGTGCAGGTATATAGGCGCGCGGAACAGGTTGTTCTCAAAAGCCTGAAAAGACAAATACGAAACGCTCAATAAATCCACACAAACTGAAAAAAAGACAATTTAACATCAATGAATATCTGCGAGGGTAGTTTTGGAGAAGCCCATTGGACAGGGGTCACCAACTCCGATCTTGGAGGGCTACCATCCTGTCGGTTTTCACTTCAACTGCACATAATGTTGCCTCATTCAGCTCATCATCCTGGTCATTAGCAGAATCAAGTGTACTAAATTGAGGTTGAAGGGAAAACTGTCTGGATAGGTAGCCTTCCAGGACTGGAGTTGGTGGCCCCTTGCCACAGGAGGTACTAGTTTTCCTCCCCACAGCACATGAGTTTGAGGAGACGGACCTGCAGGAGCTGCCCTGGGTGGAGGGATCCCAGGAAAGGCGAGGTGTGGCAGTACACCGTCTCTCCGTACTTGCAGTCCGGAGCTCCGGGGTCTTTCCCTGGTTTCTGGAAGATAAACAAATTAAAACAACTGCAAGGAAGAAAAATGGCTGCAGGGGAAGGTTGATGTTGACTGTGTGAAACGACCAACAGACACGTTCAGATGCACTTTCTAGCTGGTCCTTCTGATCTAGATCTGAGGTGGGAGAGGGAGGGAACGACTGGAGACGGGACTCAACTCTTTTGTAGTAGTTCTTGATCTTGGTTGCCATGCCAACTTGCATGATCAGAGGCGGGTATTCTTCGCTGTACTCGGCCAGGATCAGGTCCCCATCTTTCCCGGTCAGGTCCTGGGCGGTCCGCATGAAGAACATGTCCCCACCGCCTGACGCCTGACGCTCCTGCTCTCGCATCTGGAGCCGGAAAACATTGTCAATCTCACACCACACAACAACACACACCACTCCCCCCTAGGCGAAATGTCAAATGTTTACAAAGGGATATAAAGGAGAAAAGACCGATGTGTTTATGATTTAAATCATGATGAAGTAGTCTCTTTGTTCAAAGCAACATGGAGGGTTAAATCTGCAGGAAAATGCTCAACAAGAGATGAATGTGTCATGGGCGAGGCTAGCCTCTCTCTCACCTTGGCCTTCTTCTTGATGTGTTTGAGTAGAGGCTGGGAGGCATGGGGGCCCGGTTGAGACAAGGTGCCAAACGAGTACTTCTTCAGGGAGGGCCGGTGGAACTGCCGCAGCTTCATGGGGCCCATGTGGGTGGGGAAGAATGGCTGCCTGAGCTCCACAGCAGGGATGGAATGCTGAAACACAGGGAAGGGTCACCCTCATGGGATCGCATGGGAATTGAGGATGGGGAATGTGGGAATGGGATGGATTGGAACTGAACCTGGGATCTCTTGTGGGGATGGGGGGATTTGAACCTAGAAACTCTTGTGGCGATAGGATTGGAGGATTTGAACCTGTGACCTCTTGTGGGGATAGGATTGGGGGATTTTAACCAAGAAACTCTTGTGGGGATAGGATTGGGGGATTTGAACCCAGAAACTCTTGTAGGGATGGGATTGGAGGATTTGAACCTGGGATTTCTTGACCTGCAGTAGCTGGTTGAGTCTGGTTCCACAAGTAGACCCACAAGAAGGGATCTTTTGCTCACCTGAATGATGTTGCCCCCAAATGTTCCCCTTAGGCCCTGCTGCTTGGGGTAGTAGAACTCGTCGTTGGATAGGTTCCACTGGTCCTTTACTTCCGGCTGGGACATATTCTATGGGAGAAACATCAGTTAGTTCCAGACACTGAGCCCTTTGGGTTGGGGGGTCGATGTGACCCAGCTCTGGCTGATCTGGTACCTGCTGTGGCTCATCTTTGATCACCCCAGTCTTCCCCAGCAGGATGCGACTCTTCTTCAGGGCCGACTCCTTCTTGTTCTCCTTGGATGGAGAGTGAGACGTCCTCTCCTCCTTCTCATCTGGAATCTCTGCATGGGGGAATACCGGAAGATGTTTGTTGGGATTGAAACTAGAACGCAAAGTCTAGAGATGTTATCATTACAATACTTCTGATGTCGATTGAGAGAACTGGGAGTGGGTTGGATGGCTTGTCGTACCTAAGATGATGTTCTCGTCGTTGGGGTCCAGGGTGAGAACAGGTGGGGACAACAAGCGGTCCATGGCCTGGTCGTCCCAGATGATGTTGTCCTCCCAGCGCCCGTACACTAGCTCCTCGTTGTCAATGGGGAAGATGGAGAACCAGGGGGCGTCGTCCTCGTGAGAGGCTGCGGGAGGGGCAGAGGGCGGGTCGCCCGGTCAAGAAGGATCAGAAACACCCGGAACCATCTCTGTTTCCCGGAGAACGAGGGTACAATGCTACGGTACGAAAAGGGCATTGCGGCTTCTCCCCTGGCCAACGGGCCGGGCCGGCCTTGAGGTACCTTGATGGTCATGGTTGTGTTTGTCCCGCTTGGACCCAGAGAGCGAAGGGGGTTTGGGCATGGGTGGAGGGGTGGGGGGCACCAGCTGGGAGTTACTTCTGCTAAGACCTGACGGGTTCAGACAAACAAGCACAGAGACAACGCCTTGAGTGCCTAGCCTCGACTACAGCAGCGAGGGTGGGATTGCGTCTAGATGAGCACCTAGGCTTTAAGCCTGTTGGAAGCAGCGTCACGACTCACCCTGCTGCGCGTTGTAGGCGTTGGCATTGCGCGTCATGCTCGAGGGCAGCCACCCAGCCAGGCTGGCTCGCTGGGTCTTAGTGCCTTTGTGTTTCACATCCTCGCCGTTCCAGATAATGTCATCCTCCCACTGAAGCTGGGTGACCATGAGGAAGAGCTCATTCTCCAGAGTCTCTTTCTCCTGGCTCTCCTCGCTCGTCAGCTCCTAGTAGATGAGACGCAAAACACACGACAAGTTTGGACCGGTATTTCCACGCTTCAAAGGGCGAGTCGAATCCGGCCTCGCCGGTTGAGTTGCGGGAGTTGCTACCTCGGCGGGAGGTTCTGCCGCAGGTTGAGGCTCCTCCTCCTGCTTGGCGTCGTCGTCGTCCTCCTTCAGCTTGAAGCCGTACTGGAAGCCGCTGCCGTCCTCAGGCACCCCTAGCATGTCGTACCACAGCTGGGCTGGCCCGTAGCGCCACTCCGCCACCTTGGGACGCGCCTCGGCCACCTTGTCTCCGTCCCCTGAGGCCTGGGAGAACTTGGACTCTACCGGAGCCATCATGGTGATCTAGAGGGGGGAGGGGGGAATTGGATGTATGCGTTTCAGGTGGACATGATGTGGCCAAGATTGCGTGGTCACCAAAACCTGATCAATGTAGCAGCTGGTCCGTTAATGCTTCTTGTTGCTGACGTGCCCTACCTGAACCCGTCTTACCCACAAGACCACATGCACTCACCTCGTCATCCGAGAGACACTGCTCTGGGGGTGGAGGGGGGGCGTATTCGTACTCCCAGCCAGACTTGAGCTCTGAGCCCTGGTCCATGGGCTCCCCTTCTGGGGGCGGAGTTCCAGGCTGGGGGTCACGATGCTTCCTCCTCCGTTTCCTGCGAGCGCTTCTCCACACAGATGGCATGTTCTTGCCGGGGCCAAACAGACGGAGGAATCGCAGAACCTAGCCGGGTTTGGTGATTTGAAATTGTAAATAGCGGCACAGCAGTACAGTAAAAAGACTAAGAATAACTTGTTTTGATTTTTTGGGGAACATTGCGTTAAATGGTAGGGCCTCACCCGTCCTGGCCTGAACACTGGGAAGAGCTCCGTGACCCCAGGGAGAGCCTTGGCAGCATCCTTCTGCATGATGCCAGCCAGGGGCAGGGTGAGGCAGCCAGGGGGGCCCCCGGCCCCGGAGCCCGGGCCGGGTCGGTCTGTCTCGGACTCGGAGTCTGAGGAGCTGCTGAAGTCCACCTTGTCTCCCAGGGATGAGGGAGCAATGATGGAGGGCAGGATGATGCCGTCTCCTTCATCCCCAACTGTGGAAGGAGACACACAGCCACCTTAATATAGATACACTCAGCTGTTTACTGTCCCAATGCAAACCTAATAGACTCTGTTTACAATACCTGCACAGACAATACCTTTCAGGGCTGATGTCAACAACATGCCAAAGATCATGGTCTGGACATTTTTTTAAACATATATACATATTAACATATATATGAACAAAAAATATCCTTAGAGTGTTTAAAGTAAACAGGAACAGGAGTGCTTTCACAACTTGAACACACGGGGAAGATATTTGGAGCAGAATGCTTTGACTTTGAGACTCCCGTCCTCACCGCTGGTCGTCGGCAGGGCGGATTCCTCTTTCTTGCCCTGGGTCGGCACGATAGGGGGAGGAGGAGGGGGCATCAGCTTGGCGTCAATGTCTTCGCAGTCTGCATCGTAGTCGTCCTCATCGTCTGACGAGGTGGGAAATGAAAGCACTGTCAGTTCGTACCCAGGCATACCCTGAATGCCATCTCATATAATAGGTATAGTATAATATGCAGAAATAACACTATTATCTATATAATAGTATTCGGACAGAGATAGAATGTGTCACCTGTTCTCCTGGTGGGCTGAAGGGTCCCCATCGCGTGACGGTACTTTTTGGTCTCGTCCTCGGCCACCTCGCTGATGTCGGAGTAATCCACCGCATCTTCGGTGCTCTTCACCCAGCCTGCAGGACACAAGAGCGGCAGGCGGTGCTCATGAACTTCACAGTGGGAGGGGGGGGGGGGTCATGTCGGCCTACTGTCAGGCCTGTTAGACTCACCCTCGGCATCCGTGCCCCCGGTGTCCCGTTCCTCGTCGTGATCGTCCTCTTCGCTTGCCGTGATCTCCGTGATGAGGGTACCCAGGCCGAGGGAGCCCAGACCCGCCAGGTGCTTCTTACACTCCTACCATGACGCCAACAAAGTCCGTTAAACACGCATATCAAATCGATACATTTCGCTGTAATGACTATCTCTATCGCTGCATCAGGACTATGTGTGTTTTACGTGTAGAAAAACACGTTTTGGTTTTTACATGTCACGACTGTGACATTTATCGGCTTGTAAACTTACAGTGTCCAGCACGCTGTCACCCTCCAACTGCCCATCTTCGTTGATATTTCCGAATAGGAAGCCAGTGAGAGAGAAGGGGCGGTCTTGATCTTCATCACTGTCCGAGTCCGACATCCTGACACTGAGACGTTTACCATTAATTTGAGCACATTATTAACACTTACACTAACCACTGTTCAACTCTATGTATGTTTTGAAAGACTTGAAGACTTCACTAATGTTGCCGTCTTAGTTCAAACTCAATGTTGTCCCGCATTGTTTACAGGCTAGACTATCTTAGTAAACGACTATTACTGCTGCTGCAGTACACTGTGATAACATACCTCAGTTACTTGGATTTCGGTCACTTGTAGATCTGTAGACTTAAGTCAGTCGGGCTTCAGCCAGTTATACATGCATTATTAGTCTAGCGCAGAACTATAGCTTGTAGTGCACAGCTGCACTACTTACTTAGCTTACTAGCTGGGCTAGCATAGCCCGGCTAGCTATTGCACTCAATGTCCTTCTTTCCTTTCTTTCTCAACTAAAACTGTGTCGAGGTGCAAAAAAAGCGTTAACTATTATACATAGCTTTGTTCAGAATGAACGTTAACCACATATGCAAGCAAGTTATACGGTTTCATTTTGGTTTTTTAATCTACAAACGCAAGCAAGCGAGCTTGCGACGCTGGCGCTTGCGCACTACACATTTCCGTAGAAGATGGTCAGTCTCGCGCTCAGTTTTCGACAGTGAACGGTCCTTGGTCGCCACCTACCGGACACTAACTAATAGCACGACAACTGGCATGTACAGAAGTATATAAAGTTCTCGACATTTAATATTGGTAAGGCCATAAATAAAATGTGTAACAATATTCAACATTCGTGGTATAAGAAACTAAGAATAATTTTCTGTATTTCGTGTAGAGTATACTGCATTCAGAGCTCAAGCATTTTCTATGCTGCCTTGACAGATAATGCAGTGTATTTAATCGCCTGGTGACGACCTCCTCGAGGTCCTCTCAGCATTAATGCGTTTCTTTCAGACCTCCGAGAACATTTGCGACTTCTACAAGGCTTCACCCGTCGCTTTATGCAGTACACGCCGGTGAGTCATTCGTGCACATGAATAGACCATCTCAGCAAACAGCCACAATGAGATGTTTGTGTGAAAAGTGGCATTACAGGTATGATGTAAGCGTTCAGCGCGAAAGCACACGGCGGCCTGTTCCATGACATACATATCGCACTTACTCTTGTGCTGTTCGCGGCATTTCTTTGGCTGTCAAGAGGCACACAAAAAATATGCAAACGGACAAAGTGTTAACCCATGAATTTATTTGGCATGACTGATATCCTTTACAATATCACGTAATACAAATGTGATTTATGCTGCAGTTAAAATTTCTTATCAACTTACAAATTCCACAATGCATTCCATGCACATAGCTGACAGGCACTTCAAGGCCACGTTATCCCTTCAGAGGTAAAAGGGCTTGAGAAGACAATGGGTTCAAACCTGACGACAGTCGCTCCTTCGAACCTGCTCCAGAGGTCCAAACAACCACATAAGCAGAATAGTTCAACTCCGGCCAATTCCGAATTGGACAGTACGTTAGCCAAGTCTGACTCGATTTACCGTTTCCTTTCCTTAATGTATTTGGCGAGGGGTCAGATATTCATTTTGTGTACATAATTGTATTAATCTGTGACGCAAATGACAAATTTCCATAATATTGGTTGCCTTCTTTTACAAGGTCTTTGATTACAAAGCTTATATAATGAACATAGAATAGAGGGTAAAAAGCTTGTTATCAAAGTTAATAAAGTAGGTAAACTGTTACTACACACACAGTAAAAATAGTAAAATATAATGTAAATTGGCTTTCTTACTGTGAAAATAAAAGATTAGATCAAAAAACAGATAACCAAGTCAAGCACTGAACACAACATGGAAATGGCCTTGCTACTGGTAGGTGCATGTGTCTTGGCACAGGGGAACTTAAAGCAAATTCAGTCAACGGGACAAGACTTTAAAACTAGTATTTTAGTTTGAGCTGGAATTCGATGAGCGTCAGTAAGCCTGGTGTTCCTCCGGGAAGACGAGGTTTCTATATCTGTCGGGACACATACCACATCACTAAAGGGAAGAAGACCTTTCTATCTGTCGGGACACATACCACATCACTAAAGGGAAGAAGACCTTTCTATCTGTCGGGACACATACCACATCACTAAAGGCACGAGGCGGCCCTGTTTTCTATGGGAAACAACCACCTGGATTAAAGCACCCTTGGATCTGCTCTGCATTCAATTTACAGTTGAAATGGTTTGCATCCATCACATGAAAAGACATGTTGATAAGTTAATGGAGTTAGCCACAAATGAGTAGCATTACAGCTAAACGTGGTACCTTTGTCCTAGTGCCTCCATGTAAGGGCACAAACTGTTAAGAAAGAGAACAGGAATATGGAATCATAGAGTGGCAAAATTCAGCATGTAAACTACAGTTGCGGGTGGACATGGAATGTATTAAACTTGTGGTTTAAACCTGTCATGTGACAAAAGCTAGCCTATCAACCATTAGCAGGTCACCGAAGAATCGGCCAATCTAGGGGGCAGTCAACGATCTCTGGCGAATCGCTCGATAAGCGATTCCATCCCGATTGTTCCGTTTCTCTGATGATACAGCTCGATGAATCTGGGCGACTTCTGTTTACTTAGCAGACGCGAACAACCCAAAGCTGGATCCACCAAGACAATCAGCACTTTGTTTTGACAATAAAGCATTGTGTGCATTCCAAGCTCATAGGTTTTACGGAGTGCAGTAGAAGAGGAACGAGAGCAACCACACCAGCCCGGCAAAAACAGACTGATCTTAAAGTGTGTCTTCTGTATTTAGGTCGACACCGCTAGACACCCTTTAGTGCAACGCAGTCCTGAGACTAGACGTGGTTGAAGCACGTGTGGGTGCAGTCCTTTATGCAATGAGAACAAAGGTTTTGCGATCAGTGGCACAGAGAGTGTTTTTTTTTGTTTTGTTTTTTTAACACGTTAGCTATTTAAGGCACACGAGAAATGATTTAGGAAGGCATGGAGGACAGGGCTGAAAGAAGAGGCGGTTAAAAGACTGGCCTGACATGGGAAGAGGGAAGAGAGAGCGAAATCTGTCGTGTTGATCACACCGCTGGTAGGGGGGCACTTCAGGTGGCTGACAGACAAGGCACGTTCTGACATCTCCCTGCCATTTTCACTTTGGTGTTTCGATTTCAGCGACATCAAAATCCATCAATGAAAACCCACAGCTAGTGGCGAGAACCTCTTAAACCAAAAACAAATGATAATCTATTTGCGTAAGAAGGAAGCTTGGAAAAGGCTTAGAATGGCAAGGGTTTGAATGTGGAAGGCATACTGGAACCAAACTGGCAGAGCCAATCATTTCAGTCTCTTCCTCCAGTCTTCCCCCCCCCCCGCAGTCTTAGGCACATGGTTATAACAGAACGCACCGTTTGGGCGTTTTCTTAGCGACGGGGTTGAGCACGGCGCGCACCGCATCCGCAAACACCTCCCGGACGCCTTCCTGCATCAGGGCCGAGCACTCGAGATATTTGACGGCGCCGATCTGCTTGGCTAAAGCGTTGCCCTGCTGCATAGAGGTGGGAGCCAAGCCGTGCTCCTTCAGCTTCTTCACCGCCTCCATGTCAACTCGCAGGTCCTTCTTGGTGCCCACGAGGAGAACGGGGACGCCAGGGCAGTGGTGGGACACCTCGGGGTGCCACTTGTGTCGGACGTTGGCGTGAGAGGAGGGGCTGCCGATGGAGAAACAGATGATGAAGACGTTGGTCTGAGGGTAGGAGAGCGTGCGCAGGCGGTCGTACTCTTCCTGCCCCGCCGTGTCCCACAGGTTGAGGCTGATGGCCCGGCCGTCGACGCTGATCTGGGCGCTGTAGTTGTCGAACACGGTGGGGATGTACTCCTCCGGGAAAGCGTTGGTCGTGTAGGAGATGAGCAGGCAGGTCTTACCCACGGCACCATCGCCCACCACCACACACTTTATGGTCTGCATGGTGCCCACACCCACTAGGGCGACGAAGGTGCCTGAGTAAAGGGGTCGGAAAGGAACAGTCAAGAGAAGACGACATCATGCTTATGTCACCGAGAACAAGTATCGTCACCAGATGAGTTAATATTAGTTACACTGCCCCATGGTCTGTTACTGTATAATCACTCTAGGTGGTTCAGAGTTCTCTTCGACCTAAAACTAGTCAGCGACATGAAAGTCTGCATACAATCAGTACATACATTACACTGTAAACTAAACGGTTATTCAAGGACTCGCTTTAACTTTGATAAGTCGCCCAACACTATGAGCGCTAATTCTGTACTGTACTAAGTTAGCAATTCAAATCAGGCTAAACTCGCCGACTTGGCTAAAAAGCAAATGTTACTCAACTTACACTGAATCACATACTTCTGTAGTAAATAAACACACACAGGGAATGAGGCTTGCACGATGCGACTGCAAAACAATATCTAGATAACTATAATCATTAACCAAAGAAACTAACCAGTGAATGCTTGCTAGTTAGCCCGTACAAGCTAACTTAGCACGCGCTTGAGTTTCCGTAGCGGAGTGAACTTATTGCTAAAAGCTAACGGCTAAGCTAAAAGCTAAACAGCCAAATTTCTCCTCCAGTCAAATTAAACCTATCTCAAGTAAGACCATAACACGAGCACAACTTACAGTGAAGTTTGTAAGTTAATATCACAGTCCCATTAATTGAAGTCTCAATAGGTAAATTTCATAAATCACTCCACCGCCTTCTTGTTGTCTCGCGCCCTGTTTCGTTGTTTTAGAAGTTTGTCATCCGGGATTTTTCCCTGAAGCATTGTATTATGGTACATGTAGTAACTCCACTGCCTACTCCGTTGTAACTTCAAATAAGATTGACAGTTACATTTAAACATGAACACACATCATTATCAAGATTTCACAACACGAGACTCAAAAAATGTATCAAAACATTCATTTTTTATTTTTTTCCTTCCAAATGACAGTCATGATAAAAACGTCTTAACAGAAGACCATGCACTGAAGTGAACAATTCAAACCTGCACCGACATGCTTCAATCTCTTTACTCTCTTCCTTTGCAAATCTTTTCTCAAATTAGCTCACAATCCTCTCTCTGTCACATACTTTACCCCTAAAGCATACCATAACCATACCATAACCTCCATATTATCAAACATTCTCTTTCTTTTCTCTGTGCACAAGTGTCATTTAATCACAATTCCACAAGAATTGATCCATTGAATTTGACAAATAATTTAACAGAAAAAATAGAAATTACATAAATTAATTTCAACCATTTCAACTATTTTAATTAGGTATATCTGAAGGGTGTGTCCATCTATACTTTCCATCTATACTAAGACTTAAGAGCAAGGTCTGTGAGTCTTTTGTCTTTTTCACAGGTGAGATGTACTACATATCTGGCAATATGTAACCTGTAATCTCCTGTACGAAACACCTAATGAGTCTGCATATAAAAGGCGACGATTGTCCGGTTCGAGCGTGTGCGTACGTCTGCGAGTCTCCACTACAGGTTGAGATGACTGGGACACGCAGGCCTCTTCGCCCCTGACATCCTTGGAATCATGGACCTGCTGTTCCTGTCCCTGCTCACAGCTGCAGCAGCCATGACGACACACCGTAGGACCTTGGACGTGGTGGAGTTCTGGAGAGCAAGGTTGGGAAGAGGAGCTGAGGAGCTGGGGTGGAGGTTCAGCTGTCTGGATACGAGCAGAGTGGATCTCATCTCCGGCTCCGCTTTAAACTCCTGGTCCGTCTCCACACCATTGACATTCAGTTCATTCCTTTCTTTAGATTCTGGACTCGCTTTCTCTTTTGGGTGCTTCTTCTCTCTCTTTGTCTCGTCTCTCTTTCTTTCTTTCTCTTGTTCTCGTGCCTTCTTTTCTGCTTCTCTTTCACTTTCGCTCTCTCTTCCAATTCTTTTTTCACATCCTTTCTCCTCGTCCTTCGCCCGTTCTTTCTCCTTTGCGGTTTTGACTTTCTCCTTTTCCTTCGCCTTTTCTAGTCGGACTTTTTTGAAAATCCGCTGAATCGAAGTCCTTTTTTTGGTGTGCTCAGCAAAGTCAGGCCCCTTTCTGGTTGTTGAAAGTGCAGGGGGTCGCGCGTTGACTTTCACAGGGAGGCGGCAGGGCAAAGCCGTCTCTGATGTGGTTTGGAGTCTGGGGATGGAAGATGGGCTAGGACGGGCAGTCGCAGATGAGCCAGCGAATGGTTCGGCTTTGGGGGTGTCAGTATCGCCCCTCCTCTCCATCCTGGTGCCTCTCCGCACTCCTTCCGGGGGCAGGGTTGGCGCCAGGCTTTTGTAGGAACGCAGGCCACTTACGAGCGTATGACAAATAACTGTGTCTCCCAAGCGGGGATACAGACCCTCCCATTCCAGAGACGGCCCTTCGGAAGGTTTTGAGGGAGCTGTGTCTTGCCGTGTCTGTGGGTTTGAGACTAGATGGGTTGACTTGGGTCGACTATCCAGGGGTGGCTGCGCATTGTTTCCAGGAGGAGGTGTCTGGGCAGCCCCTGCCAGGGCAGAGTCTGTGGGATCAGAGGACAACTGAAGTGTTGTCTGTTGTGAGCAGGCGTAGGGTGAGGCCTCCAATTTTTCATTCATGTTTGTCTGCTGCAGGCTTTGCAAAGGGCCGATGGCACGTGGCCTGCCCTCCGGGCTCCTCATGTTGCGACGGCTCCAAACATGGACGAGACTACGCTCCAGCGAGGTCTCCAGGTCGTCTCCGGAACTGGCGCCGAGTCCAGCCTCTAGGACGGAGCAGGCGACGATAGAACGCCACCTTGCGTGTCTGTCCTTCTCTCTCTCCGCTCCGTTCCTAGACGCCCTCTTTTCTTCCAGTAGCTTCCGTTTTGTGTTTTCCTGAGAAAACCACAACCAGAGGAGTGATCTACTCATGCCGCGTGACGCTAACGCTAACAACCATTTGGCTACTTGTCATTTTCACACAAACCTCGATGGCTTTCTGAAAGCGAACGTTGAAGGAATGGAAGATGTTACAGGCCTCCTCCAGCTTAAACGTGACGTTGTCCTCGCAGAAGAAGTCCACCAGGGATTGCTGGGACTTCAGTAAGGCCTCCACCTCCACCTCGGCCTCCTCCAGCCTCCTACTTGCCAACTGAGAAAACAGGACGACATTTGAACCCCCGCCGCCTTACCGTCACATAACACGCAAGATCAGTCACATAACAAAATGGACATCGCGCGTCCTAAGAACGCTACAGTGAGTCGGTACGAACTGAAGACACAGGAGCTTCGTTTTGGAAAGTCCTCCATTCTGGAAACTCTAACCTGGAAGAAAGGCTTCGTCTGCAGCAGGAGATCATGATCCGTTTCAGTCCTTGACCGCAGAGCTGTTACTCGACTCTTCAGCTGAGACAGTTCTTCCTGCACTCCATCCACACACAGTCTTATGAGGGGGAAAGGGAGAGAAAGTCAGTGACTTAGGTCAAAAGTACAATAAAGAAAGGTCGATTACATAGACAGGACTGACACGATAAGACCAACGAACAGGACAGTTTGGATAGACAAGTCAGAATGACAAAGCTATGGGACAGCTGAGTTTGGGTAACA
Organism: Plecoglossus altivelis; assembly: GCA_036571765.1. Taxonomy (NCBI): domain Eukaryota; kingdom Metazoa; phylum Chordata; class Actinopteri; order Osmeriformes; family Plecoglossidae; genus Plecoglossus; species Plecoglossus altivelis. Next base: position 4,117,552 of record BROE01000017.1, on the reverse strand, counting down.
AAAAACATACACAAAAGCCGAGATAGGACACCCATTAGTTTCAGTTTACAGTTAAGTCATACGAGTCCATCGACACGTCACTACAACATTCTCATTTGTGAAAACGAATAACAGAACCATGTACACATTTAATGTCAATCTTTTGGACAAAGGGAGTCCTGCTTGGTGTCTTGCATTGAAGCTGGTATTGGGGGGGGGCAGCTTATTGTGCTGTGGCACTGACCTGGAGGCAGGCCCAACGTGGCTCAGCTTCAGGGGGAAGGAGAGCAAGGCGGGGTCTTTCCTCGTCGCTTCCTGCGGAGGCGACAGACGCAACACATCCTGTATAGAGCCTGCCGTTCACCGCAGAAGTATATAGAAGCACGTTTTTCCACCTTCATTGTGAACTGTTTATTGTACATGTTGTATTTCCTTTTTTACCATGGCTACAAAATGGAGGAGGTTCATTCCTGGTTTATTGGCTTTGGTGTCAGCTAGCTTCAGCAGCGAGGCGATGCGGAAGCCGGCAGCGTTTCCTGCGTACCCGCCCTGTTAATTCAAGTTTGATAAGGGGGGGATGGGGGGGGGGGGGGGGGGGATCAGATCCTGAGGAACTCGAATCACGATCAAACTAATGGGCAGCGTGTCCAAGTGTACGACTCACGGCGTTCATGTGGTTTCCTGCCCTCAGAACCAGCCGGATGATGGAATGCAACTCTGGACACCTCAGTAGCTCTATAATAGACAGAGAAGTGGTTGTCCATGCCGAACGTTAGACACGCCAGTCACGTCAACCTGTGGGTTCGATCTGTTCTCGGGTTGCTTTTGTCAAGAGCAGAGCTGACACAAACGGGGTTCTTGTTGCCGAGTAATCTGCGTGTCAATAGCATAACTCTGCTCGCCCTGTCTCCTTACCTGTGGCTGCAGTTACCAAGCAACGTGCGGATTCACACAGAGCAGTCACGGTGGGGTCTAACTCCTGCTGGAGGATCATGGCATCCAGATGCAGACGATAGCTACACAAACGACAGCGAAGGCAGGATGATGAAAAGGAGGAATGCGGGATGCTGAACTGCAGAGGTATGCGGACTGACAGGAGGTTCAGCGGGAAGAGCAACAGGAGGTTCCCACCTCGGGACCCCAACTAACAGCAGCATGAAGAGGTCTGGCTCCTCCAGCTGACCCGGGTCCCCTCTGTAGTCTCTCAGACGCCTCTCCTACGGAGCATGTGCAAAGGTTGAGGAAAAGATCGGGAGGGTAGGCCGTGACGTTTGAACAGATGCAAATGGATAGGCCTTGACATTTGGACCGGTGCGTTTAAGCAGGCCTAGGCGTTTTGCACAGTTCCCACCCGCCAGGCGATGGGTATTCTGAAGGAAGAATTCTCCAATACCTCCTCTGAATCTGGCAGCAGTTTGCATAGTTCGCTGAGCGTCTCGCTTCCGTAGCGTCGACTGGATCCCTGCTTGATATCCTCCACAATCTCCTTGACCGCACTGTTAACAGGAGACAACATCGGACGAGAGACATTCAGTCACTCGTAGACAAACACACAGGAATCTGAGCTGCTTTCGCGGTGATGTTGTTATCACTGTGAAATAATGACACCGCTGGCATCGGTCACCACCTCGATCGAGGATGACCAAACCTTTCTCACCTCTTGAACTGCCGGAGGAAGATGCCTACGTTCATACTGCGCTTTGCATCCAGAATTGATATCTACAAACGACAACAAAGAACCGCATTCAAAACGAGTGCGCAGCTTGATTATTCTTTTCCTGTCCGTATAGTAATACAGTTATGATACTATGATGTTTCATGATGATCAAAACACGAAAGAGACTGGCCTGTTTGGCTCGCGTTGGGGAACGAAGCGGACGGAGACCTTGACAAGCATCCGCCTCTCTCTTACGGGCGCGAGACGTCGTCTGCCCAAACAGCTCGTTCAGAGAGCTCAGGTCGATGGGAAACTCGTCCGGACTGGTCCAAACACTTAGCCGTCCCTCCACCTTTTCTTTAGGGATGAGGTCCCAGTTCAAGTTCCGCAGCTGCGGGGCACCCTGCCGGGCTGGAGAGCTCAGGGGCAGGGGAGGAGGTGGGGGTGGGAGGGGATGTGGGTGGAGGAGGAGGGGAGACATAGGTGGGATGTGGGGATGGGGTGGGAGAAAGGGGAGTGACATAGGGAGGGATGGGGGGATGAGGGGGTGGAGGAGAAGGGGGAGACATAGGTGGGGATGGGGGGGATGGGGGTGGAGGATGGGGGGGAGACATAGGTGGGGGTGGGGTTGGAGACCCAGATGAGGGAGGTGGTGTCGAGGCCATGGGCGTCAAGTGAGAGGACAGGGCAAAGGATGGATCCATTGGCTATCGCTTCACATCCAAGGTCGCGGGATTGTCATTGTGAGGCTAGGTTCATTCCATGAAAGCAGTTGGGCAGTTCGTCAAAGAATCCACAAAAGAATTTGCAATTAAAACTTTAGCATCAGAAGACAAAACACACAACCATCAGTGTGATGCTAGTGTATCACACGCTTGAATGCTCTCAATATCAATGCATGTCTGCCCACACAGTGTGGGGGGCCACACGTCAATGTTGAATTCATGTTATGAAGCCAAAACATACTTTCTACAGTCACGATCTCTAAACCGACGATAAAGTGCATACCAAAGGTTTAACCAAGTCCACAGCCTTCATAGATGTTCACAGGTGAAGTAATCAGTATCCCCAAGAACGACCATCTAATTGTCAGGCAGCGTTTCTCTCTTTACAGCATTTAGGCTGCCGTTTAACCATTCAAAAAGCGAACCACAAGTTTTAAGCATTCACATCTCAAAGTAAAAGTATTGACGCTTAAATATTTGCTGGTCTAAATAGCAAAGTTGTCTTTCTTAAGCTATTTAGATCTAGCAAATTCGTGGTTGGTAATTCTATAACTTAAACTTACATTTGGGAATCTGTATTGCCTCCAACGACGACATAAAAATGTTCTGAAAATATCTGTATCCTATGCATTGCACTCTTCATTGTTCAGTAATTGTACATTGATTTAGCCTACTTGCGCACGTTTGTCGATACACTCCTGCAAAGCTTTCTTTGTATTTATAACTTGTATCAGCCAAAGTGACTGAGAGTGCCTGCACTGATGTAAACGACTCCTCCTAGCCACCGGAGTTAGGAGGCAGAACGGGAGGCTACGCAAATCTTATCTCTTTCTCTGGGAAACAAATAACATCAACATCTTGATTACCTTGATGCGCTCAAAATTTCAAAGCAATTCAGAACAATCGATTGAGTAACACTTGGTTGAGCAAGAAATTGCCCGAACACAAGACTCAGCGTTTATCAGATTGAAACCTATGCCCGCTCATTGACAAATGTACTGATTTGTATTACAGACTTTGGTAATAAGTGTGCTGTTCAATGTTAAGTTAATTAAACATGTAAATACAAATGCATATACTGTTTTCCTTCAGTCAAGCACTGAAAACACGTGAGCCCAGTGAAGGTTTTGAGAAAATCGTAAAGACATAGCAGTCCACAGATGGTCATCATCAGCTAACATGTATCTCAGGAGAACAGCATTGTCAGAAAGTTGGTAGGCACAGACGACACCTTACTATAGATATGATAAGGAACACTTTTTTCCTACAAACATGTACTTAAGTCATATTACAACGGAACAGTTCGGTTTCACCCATCGTATATATACACCAATGGATTACAAGTTCACATCCTTATCAGAATCCCCTCCTGAGAAATTTGTTCTCAGAGAGAACCCGTTCCCCAATCCCTACGGCTTCCTTCTAGTTAGATATTTACAATCAAGAGGAAAAAACAAAAAGGTTTCATGATTTATATCTCCTCCACCATTCGGACCCCGTCTGTCACATGGTCTTTAGACAGAGCCAGAGTAAACCAGCTCAGGAAACAAATTCTCTTAATTCAATACAGACACATTAGCACTCCTGGTGTAGAATTCTAGGAAATTCCTCTGTGCCGACTAACAGTAACAATACCATAAATAAACAAGCTTGGAGATACATGATTGTGGACAGTCTGTCCCAGTCCGTCTTATGTATTAGTAAGTAGCAAGACGTGCAAATGTAGTGCAGTCAAAGTAGTCGATTGACATGGGAAGAATTAACGAATGGCTGTCTGTCTGACTTGAGTTTTGTAGAAACTTTGAAGCCTATTTGTTGTATGGGTCTGCGGAACCATATTTGAACTGATAATTGATGAAGATCGAGAAAGCGTTCGAAAACTGCGTAGGAAACATTCGATTTTCAAAGACAAAATGATTTTGGTTGGCAACACTGAGTTTAGAATGATGTAATCCGACAACTGAATTCATTCACTGCCAAGTGTTATGTAACAATGCACAAAAAAGTCCTCCAACTAATTATTTCGGGAATAACTCCTAAATATCTTTGAAGTCACTTCTATGCCAACCCTTAGCTTACGTTGAATGGATAATTCCTCTTGTCCGTAGGTACTGCAGTGCTCTCCGTTGGATGAGCCCACACATCTATGATAACAGGCATCGTCAGATCTGCACTGTGGGTGAGCGACTCAGAAACCTACAGAAAACAGAGGTCACCTACCTGAGATTAGGTTATTGTTAACACCCCCCCCCCCCCCTACTATAACTTGACTGCAGTCTTTTTGTAATAGGAACATCTGCAGTCCTTACTCTATTTCTGACAACATCTTTTAATTCAGACAACTGAATTATCAAGGGATTTTTATTTGTTACCAAACTGCCATTAAACAGACGATTTTTCATAGGCGGCAGGGCATGTTGTGGACCATCAGGGTATATGATGTGGATTCCCTTTACATGAGAATCTTATGCAGGTACTCTGGGAGCCTCACACCAAGCACTTTTTTTTGCTTGCGGCTTCTTCTCCTTAAAAAGAGGTAGAAAAGAGCTGGGGCAGGATGCAGCCGGTGTAAATTATACATGTTAGTGCGTCCTCCTCTTTGGTCTGAAATGAGAAAGAAAGAGACTGAAAGAAGAAAGCGGGTGGGGGGGGGGGAGGTGGGAAGGGGGGGGGTTCACAGAGGGTGGAGAGAGAAGAGAGAGAGAGAGAGGAGATAATGAGGAGAGGACCCACGGGAGAGGCGAGAGTGTGTGGTGTCTGTGTGTGAGAGAGAGAGGAGATAGTCTAGAAAGAGGAGGAGAGAAGAGATGAGAGAGAAGGAGGAGAAGTCGGAGAGAGGGAGAGAGGAACGAGAGAGAGAGAGGCGAGAGAGAGGGAAAGAGAAGACAGAAAGAAACGAAGAGAGGAGAGAGAGAGAGACAGATTT
>BROE01000017.1:4046492-4111733 GCA_036571765.1 Plecoglossus altivelis | reverse complement strand
TGGGACGGAGGAGGAGGGAGAGAGAGAGAGGAAGAAGAGACGAAGGCAGAGAGAAGCAGAGAGAAGAGAGAGAGAGAGAGAATGACGTAGAACGGATTTTGACATACCGGCTATTGTTCTCATGCAGATAACATGAGGACGTCTAGCTGTGTTCTAGATTCCAGCCCGCTTAATAAGTTTTCAGCTTCACATACAGTCACACAATTATTATTTAATCTCAAAACATCTTTCTAATCTTTCTGCTCAAACACCACATAACCCATGACGATCTTTCAACGCTAAAACTCAACCCTCAGTCAGACTGATTGACTAATGAGCTCTCATTGAAAATGGGAACTTAGTTGAACCCTTCAGCTAAATAAGGAGGCCCCTTCATTGTCTCGTCTACGGAACCTGAATGGACAGCGAAGACGTTTGAAGATTTGTCATCTCCACCTAAGCCTCAGTGTTGCGTTACAGTCCCAAGATGGAGCTAGAAACCATATCTTCCTCATGCGCCTTTAACCCTATCATCACCCCCCCCCCTAGTGGTGTAAACAGGTACGACATGAGAGTATGTTCATTGATGTGGGTAAGTAACACTCCCAGCTTTGACTCTCAAGCCTGTCCCGTTCCTGTTGATCCTCTCATTAGAAACGACTCGCTTCATTTCTCACCCCGACTCATTTGCCAACAGATTCCTCTGGTGCGCGTCCCATTCAATCCGGAGAGCCGGTTGGGAAGGGTTTTGTCACGGCAAACGTTGATGTCAGGGATGGTGAGACAAGGAGGAACCTCATCGTGCTTCATCCGCCTGCTGCCTCGTCTGCATTCCTGATGCCCTCAATAACGTGTCGAAAATAAAGACGGAAATTGCCTCCAGAAGAAAATGTCAGGCGAAAAGCAACCCCAAAAAACAGTCTGCCATTGCTTTTGTCTACGTTAGCCCTCCCAGGCATGAATTCCAGAGCGCTACAGTTTATAGAACCATAAAACGAGTATTTACAGAGCAGATTCTAAGCCATCACAATGGTTATTCATGAACATGAATACACAAATGGAATTCATCGGTTAATGTGTCTTTCATAATGTGTTAGTTGATGCTATTCAGTCGTCCGCCCCTAAGGATATTTGCACACTGTCCACGGTTGGAACTAATTAAACTGCCCATCACAAACTGCACAGCACGCTGTATTCGTTAAGCAAACCACCTATAATAAGTTCTGTACACGGCTTTCTATACGACCTCAGCTCAGTCGTAGTGACATAAGGATAATGTACACGATCACGCATACCAGAAGGCAAAACAACCTGCTTCCAGATTAAGATCTCATCTGATGTTTGACAGGTGCTACCAGTCTTTAACACATGACTCTACTGTTGAATATGTTTTTTTTCCTGTACACAGAAACCTGTACAGTATGTCTGTATGCCCTATATTAACGTTAGGGGACAACTCCCCTATAGCACAAGTAGAACAGGCCTGGCAAAGTTTTACTAGGATGGATTGGTGGCACCTGGTTATGTCTGACTCGCGGGCTCAAAGCTTTCATGGAATGCAAATGATGGGCAGCAATGTACTAAACGCCACTACTTTCATTTACATGTAATTGCTGCGTTCCCAACATAACGGCGCCCTGTATGTGCACTGCATGAATGGCGCTGTCATTTCAACACGTGGAAAGCAAAATGTCCCAAAATGTCCCCTTTAAAAACAACCAGGGAACGGGCCCTCGGGCCACTTGGTGAATTCGTTGGTTGCAAAATCCCCAAAAACGGAGTGACTCTCTGACTGTGGCGTGCAGAGGACGCTACCTCTCTCTCAGCTCCCATGGCTGGTACCGGTCTTCAGAATCAGAATCAGAAGTTTTGTTCGCCATGCAAGATACACAAGCACAGAATCGACCGTGGCAGGGAAGTGCAAACATAGAACATGTATGAAACATAATGAAACGTATACCGCATGAAACATAACGCATGCGCATGATTAGCTTTCGGTCTTTAGCTACTTGTAAGGAAAGAGCTACACAAACACATCCAGATCAGAATGTCCCTTCTCTGTGCTTCTGAGCGACCGCCACCGATCCCTTCTGCTAGCACGGCCCACATCGTCAATAGCAACACCCGTGCATAACTCGCATAGCTGTCATTCAGTAGTGGGTTTGTGTAGATCCAGTAGGGTGATTGCAAATGATTTGTATGCTCCCCAAAAGCACCAGAGGACTGGATCATGACAGGGGGGGGGGAAACACACGGGACGTCCTGAAGAGGGAGAGAGGTGTGCAAGAAGAGGCTGGGGGAGGGATGGAGGGGGAGGGGTTGGGGAGGGGGGGGGAAGCACGTGTGGGGGTGTGTGCTGAGGATGGGGGGGGGGAGAGGGGGGAATAGGCGGGATCGGGGGACAGCAGGTTTGAAGCTGGCGAGCATATTAGAATGATGCAAACCACAGCCGACGTGTTGACAGGGACCAGCTATGACTGCAGGGAAGTGGTCTCTGGAAGCTCGCTCGTGTTCATGCCTTTGTGATTTTTTCCCTCTCTCTCGCTGTAGCATGTTTGTAGTGCCGTCTGTTTGTACTTTAACGATGTGAAACCCTTTCGAATGCCTTAGTGTCTAAAATATCATCTTCTATCAATATTTTAGGTAGAAAGATCTCCTTCAACCGCTGCCTCAGCCCTACTTTTAAAAGCCCATCATTAGTGGATTACTGCAATGATTGCATTGTTTAGACAGGTGAGACGCTTTGAGGTCTTTATCTGGAGACCAAATCAATATCAGTTAGCGGAGCAATGTTTGGTTTCGCTGCAAAACATTTTGAAAGAAAGGCTGCACCACCTGACAACCAATACTTGTTAGAGAGCAACGGCCCAAGTACGGAAATCAGGTCTCTCTGGATTCCCTCCACCCCTCATACCAGAACAATATGTTACATGAAGAATGTTCTAACCCTTATCTAAAGCTATACACACAAAAAAACAACCCTACACTTTGACATGGGGGAGGAGGGAGGGGGGGGGGGGGCGGGGCCTAGGGTACAGCTGCATTGTATTTGTTCGTGTGGGGATAAGGAGCCACTTTAAGATGTTCTCTTCTAGCAGGTGCAACAATCTTTGAGAGCGAGAGAGCGTGAGCCGCTTCAGAGTCCCAAAGCAGGATCTGCCACTAATCCACTGGTAAGTTCTGTCCGAGTTCCACCGAGTGCTTCCGCACCGTTTGAGACCGACTCGTCCTGGCCTTACGTTAAAAGGTGTCATGTTTTCCCTGGCATCGCTGCAGGTTCATATTTGCATCATGTCGATATATACTGTATTCAGAATGACATTGCTTTGGTCCTTGTACTGCAGCCGTCGCAGAGAGAGAGCAGGAGTTTTTGTTTTCTCTGTGTGTGTGTGTGTGTGTGTGTGTGTGTGTGGGTGTGTGGAAGAAGGACAGAGAAGGTCAAACAGTTAAAGTAAGAGTATGAGTGAGGGCAAGCATGCATACAGTACTTGGTTTCCTTCAGTGTCTGTAACAAACCAGCAATTTCCAGCCATCTGTGATTCCATTAAATGAGCACTGGTATAAATGAGCTGTGAAGCTCTTGATAAAGCAGATGACTTCCTGAGGATTTTAATGAACTATGTGTTGTATTTATTAACATATTTCTTACATACTTAACAATATAACCTTCGCATTCATTAGCGAACGCGCATAGCTTTCTGCGTCAACAGACTGTCTGGTTGGACACACAGCTAACTGCATCATGTCAACTGGTAAGTTGAGTTATACTGGAATGGCACACTCCTGTGGTGGACAACATTGCATCGTCAGATATTGCATTCTACCAAGAACGTCCAACTATTGTTTTGCTTCCAAAGTGAATCGACAGCAGGTGCTGCGGACCACTAAAGTGCGGACTTTGATGAAGGGAGATGGCAGTTGGATTCGTGCCGTGGTCGAACCAAAACAGCAGGAAGAGAGCCCACGGTAACCTACGACAACCACCACCCCCCGCCCGACCCCCCTCCAACCGAGTCAAGCGATGTCGCCTAATCGATCTAATGTGCCTTTCAATCCCGCCCCCCCCCTGCCCTGCCCTGCCGTCCCCCAGAAAACCAGAAATTCCCAAGAAACCCAGTGAGTTCTCTTCTGTTGAATCCAGCCCTGCCAAGTCTCCTACCGCACTGACCTCCACCTCTCCCGCAAAGATGACAAACAACCAAACAGTGGGCGTTGACCCCCCGACCCCTGAAGCCAGGTGAGAGAAGCACGACATCAAATGGAATTCAATGATGAGCAAAGCCTGCTATTGTACTTTGTGTTCACTATGCACTGTTTGTTTTTCCATGTCAAGTTCAGGGACCAGGGTTATCAGACCCGTTGCTGCCAGGCAGAATTCGTACGTTCTTTCAGCTGCAAAGAAATTTGAGTGAGTACATGGTCTTTGATGGAGCGATGGTAATTATCACTGTTTAATTGACATACTGTATCTGTGCAGTGAAAAAACAGGAAAAACTGGTTGTTTCATTCGAAACTGAGAAACCCAATGATGGATAAGGATGTAAACAGGGCTATGTGATCTTTTAAATTCCCCAGATCCATCGTCATTTCTCTGACCAATGTTGATATTTGAACGTGGACCTTTTCCTCTGTTCTATTTCGCATGGATCATTTTTATTTTGATGTCTTATTTATCTCGTAGGTCCATAGCTGCCCCAGAAAGTCCCCCATCCAGAAGGGTTTCCTCAACTAAAAGGTAATTCTTTTACCGTTCTTCAAATATCACTGTGAGCTTTTTTCCTCTCCACCTCCCTCTCCCTCTCATTCTCTCTCTCTCCCCCCCCCTCTCTCTTTCCCTCTCTTTGAATTTCTCATCATTTTCCATCTCGCTGATTAAAGGTCTGTCTGATCCTGTGTCATTCCAACCTGTCCCTGTCTCTCCTTCCACAGTGAGAGTGTTACTGCAGCTAGCGAGGCTGTGCCCGCTGCAGCACAGGCCCAGCTTTCTGGGGAGCAATCTGCCTCGGAGTTGCCAGCCGAGTCTGGGTAAGCGCCCCCCCACCATCAGTGCTCTTTAATATCGTGTCCGCCAAAGATCATTTTCATCTTTTGGGATGGCGCAGTTATAATGATGAATACATCTTTTTCGGGTTGCCAATGTAGGCGTGAGAAGCCTGCTAACATAATTGTCCAAGATGCCCAATCAACTGATGCACCAGCTGTGAATTCAGAGGGAGAATCGCCCAAGGAAGCCACGGATGAGAAGCCTGATAATGAAGCAGAGATTACCGCAGCACCAGAGAAACATCCTGATGATCCAGCATCTGCTGAGCCTGTAAAAGAGGGCACTACAGAAAGCTCTTCTGAGACGGCCGCAGAAATGACTGCAGAAACCACAGCGGAGCCTGCCGTGGAACCAGCAAGCGTTGTCAAAGAGGAACCTGTTGTGGAATCGACTGCAGTGGCAGAACCTGTAAGCGAACCGGTAACGGCTGGATCCACCGACAATCTTTCCATCGAACTTGACATAAATAATGACAGAGACCCTACTCCTGCATTGACGTCAAGTGTTGAAGGCCAATCGACACAGGAATCTGCAGAAATATGTACACATGCAGAAAAACCTGTTATGGAGACCTCAGACAAATCCTTAAATGAAGAGCTTGTGTCTGAGATTCTTGCTCCCAGTGTTGAACTTACAATGGAGTCAACTGCTGAAACTACTGTGGACTGTGCTGCTGGCTGTTCTGTCGAGTCGGAGGAGCTGCCAGATGAACCTGCAGGGCAGCTTGAACAGACGTTTACCTCGGAGACTCAACCTGCAGTTGAACCTTCATCTGAACCTGAAGTGAAATCTGAAGTTCAACCTGGAGCCGAACCAGCAGCTGAACCAGCCCCTGAACCAGCAGCCGAACCAGCCCCTGAACCAGCAGCCGAACCAGCAGCCGAACCAGCCCCTGAACCAGCCCCTGAACCAGCCCCTGAACCAGCAGCTGAACCAGCAGCCGAACCAGCAGCCGAACCAGCAGCCGAACCAGCAACTGAACCAGCAGCCGAACCAACAGCTGAACCAGCCCCTGAACCAGCAGCCGAACCAGCAACTGAACCAACAGCCGAACCAGCAGCTGAACCAGCAGCCGAACCAGCAGCCGAACCAGCAGCCGAACCAGCAGCTGAACCAGCAGCCGAACCAGCAGCCGAACCAGCAGTTGAACTTTTGTCTGAACCTGTTGTGGCTGTAAATGGAGAACCTGTTGAAGTTGAGGAGTCCGTTATTGAGCCTGCCATTATGTCTACCATTCAAGCACCTGTTAAGGTTGTGCAAGAGCCACCTGTTGGATCTGCCATGGAACTGGATGAGGCGTTAGATGAAGGAGAATCTACCTCTGAAGTGGTTGCCACTGATGTTGCTGAAGCGTCAGTGGATAGTGTGGGACCTACAGAGGAACCCGCAGAAGAATGCTCCAACGATTCGGAATCTGGTCAAGACAGCGTCAAAACGAACACCGAAGAAACGTAAGTCCGAGTTCAGATGTGTTTGATCAGAATGTCAGCATGTCTGCAGTGTCAATCATTGTGTTTTATTACTGTTCACATTCAGTGTAAAAGACATGATAGCAGACCCATATTACTCTGAGTTTTTCATAGTTTATCCCACCCTCATGTAAAATATTTAGACATTATACACATTATAAACATTTGTTGCAAATTCACATGGTAACAAGCCATAGCAGAAATATATGCTGATAGTTTTGCCCCTGTGTAAAGCACATTTTGTATTGTTCATTCGTGTTGTAAATTCCTTTGCAGTCAGGAAACTGAACCAGCAGTGGATCTAGTTACTATCTACTCTCTGCGCCATACCGAGTAAGTAATCTTACTCTGCTGTCCTCGATGACTTCACTGAAAAGCGATTCCTTTGCAATAAAGTCAGTCATTTTTGCCAAGGCGAAAAAACAAACGAATATTATTTCAGCTGCGAATCAACTAAAGACACTCCCTTTTGTGAATTCTTCCTTCCAATTGCAGGAATGGCACAGCCATCTGTTCATTCTGTGACACCCCGATTGATGGTACAATCAAGATCACCGTCAGCTTCCCCCCCATCTACAGCCACCCAGACTGTTTCAAGGTAGCCCAAACCTCTTCTCCCTCCACTGGCTTAACTACAATCTGCTGCGAACACGGTCTTCGTCTTTGCCGATGCACCCAAAAATGTTGTGGCACCCTGCTAATTCCATTTTTTTTTCTCTTCAATCCTGCAGTGTGGAGTATGCTGTCTGGCCTTGGGAGACATGAAGACTGGCATGTTTTTGCACAAACAGGTGATCCACTGCCATAGTTGCTTCTCCAAAACAATTTAAAGAGGAATTCGAGATCAATTGTTGCAAGGCTGTAATCCCACAGCACCATAAGTGCCTGTTCTCAATGTGTTTAGAACCATACGTTACGCTTCTTATTCTTCTCCTCCACAACTGCTGCTTTCAACCCCCCCCCCCTCCCCTCCCCTCCCCTCCCCAGCATCCTAGCATTGTACTCCTCTGTTCCTGATGTGACGATGTTATGAGAATCGAATAAAGCACATGATTGTGATGCCTCTGGTCCAAAAGCTTTAATAGAAATTTTAATTGCCAACCAATTTCAAACAGAGCATGTTCGCAAATGATTTCAGGACAAGGTGATGATATATGTGAAGTAAACACATTCTTCAGATATATGACAATTTGTCCCCTATTTTAAAAGAGTAATGAGCATTAATACGTCCTAGAAGAGTGTGGAAAATGAGCAGTAGAGTTTTATAGTAACTATTGCACCGCTGCAACAGGGAACATCCTTGAAGCCTTACACAGTGATCAGTCAAAGAAGAACAATGAGTATGTACACATTATGAGAGAGCGTGTGCAAAACATGTCATCCATGGTTTGACTACATGAACACAAGATGGATGTCCGTTTCCGAATCACTTTAGCCTCGCGCAGAAGCGCGGGCACGTTCGGCTGTTTTTCAGGGCAGGGAAAGCACGCGTTACACACAACGTGAAGACTGCAGCACTTGCACAACGGGAAAAGTATCGGGTGTATAAATATGCAGGCGCAGTTTGCACATCCGTTAGATAAGGGATAGGGGGAGGGGGGAGGAGGGAGGGTAATGGTTTAGTTTTGATTAGTAACACTCACGTCACTCATGTTTCATCAACATTCAAAAACACTTGAGTGCAAGACCCAGGACTACATGAAGCGTGAACTGCGATCAAACGACACAACAGTGATATCAGTATCAATTTCACAAACCTCCCCCCCCCCCCCCCCCCGCCCCCCCCCAAAAAAAAGGATAGGTGAGAAGCAGTCATTCAAAAATCTGAGACGCCCGCAGCCAACGTGACAATAAACAACGACAAGCTGAGGAGAATCATCTCCTTCGGCAGAGTGAGACGAGCCGACTCTGGAAAAATGGTACAAACGGGACATCCTACATCTCGCAGTCGGTCGCTTCAATGACAAAAATAACGAAAAATAACATGGGCAGGAAGCAGTTTTGTGTGGTGTCAGGCGAAAGGTGCGTGCCACATGCGGTGGACGAGGACGGAGGTGTCGGGGGGGGGGGGGGGGGAGTGGGCGGGATGGTCGCCAGTCGTGGCCACGAGGGTTAAGCAGACAGACACGGGTCACAGAGTCTAACAGCGCATGCCTTTCCTGCCCAGGAAACGCAGCACTGCATAGTTATAGGTCGTCGCTATCACGTAGAGGAACTAGCGACGGGAGAGAGAGAAAGGGAGAAAGAGGGAGTTGACAGGGTAAGGGAGAGAGAGGGAGTTGACAGGGTAAGGGAGAGAGAGGGAGTTGACAGGGTAAGGGAGAGAGAGGGGGAGTTGACAGGGTAAGGGAGAGAGAGAGGGAGGGAAATGGATGGGTGACAGAGATCAAGCAAAAGATTCAATTACAGTCGGTTTGAGATACTCTCTTAAGCTGCACTGTGCACTTCCAGACCAGTATTTATTTTTTGACACCACCAGCACGGAGAGAACTGAATGAAGGACAGGAGTTCAACTCACCAAAGCCAGGAGGGCAATGCCAGCACCTGCAAACGCAGCTATGTAGTAGTCATAGGTGCCAAAGAACTGCAAAGAGCAGAACACAACGCAATCATCAAATACAACATCAAAACAACACCACAAACATCCCGATGAGAACAGCAATTTCCCCCAATCTTTTCATCAAAATGTTGTTCCCTCTTGGCAGTAAACGTAAGGAGGAAGTGTTCGGTCCAATGAGAGTTTTCGCATACCACCCTGTCACCTGTCCTCTCACCTCTTTTGTTTTGCAGATGGAGGCTAGAGTCATTCCGCATGCCTTCCCCGGCATGGCGTTCCAAGGAAGGAGACCTGTTGAAAAGGTAATCTTAGACATGTGCACCTGAATACCTCTCATTTCACCACCATTAAAGAAAACACTCCCGCTGCTGGCTGACGCAAAGGAACGTGGTGACCAATCATTTCTCCATTTGCCCATTTCAATGCATCCGATCCACTTGCTTTCAACCTCTAACAATGTCACATTCGGTCCTTCGCCGTCTGAGATCCAGTCACAGTCCCCGCGAAGAGACTCCGACGGACGTTCTACAGATTGACCTGAAGCCTTTTCACATACAATACATTCCTCTCTTCAAAGACAAGAACGGTATGCTCAACAGCTCCAGACTGGAGCGATTCATCAAGCGGTCTGTCAGAGGACAACAGCCGTTAGACGTCACTCTCACCGTACTGTCTGGCGTCCATGCAGATCCAGCTGTGCTGGTTTATGCTGGGGGACGTCTCCGCCAGGAGGTTGATGTTGTGGCAGGTCTGCGCCATGTTGAACAAGAAGAAGACGGGCACGGCGGCGAAGGCAAACACAGCCAGCCAGATGACGACCAGGATGTATGTCACCACTAGGAACTGAAGGAGGAAGTGATGCGATCATTTACACAAAGTTCCAGGGAGGGAGGTTCTAGGCGACTGCAGGAGACGGACAGCGAGCACAGGTCCCAGGTGACCTCATTACTGCGGAATAATCCGGCATAGCATGTTTCCCTAACATGAAATGCTTGTAATATGTTGAATGGGGAATGTTGCTGTTTAATTCATTGAAACATGTTAATTCATAAAAAAATTGAGAGTAAAAACCTTCAGGGCTTGGATTCTGGAGACATGTGGTGACAAGTCATTGACTACACCATCTCACTGCCCCCTTTGACAGATCCATTCCACTATCAACCCTAACCTCCACCCCTGAACCCAGCCCCTGTCCTCTCTCCACCCCATCTTCAACCCTACCCCTGCCCTCAGCCCCACCCGTAGCCCCCACCTCCCCCGCCCCACCTCGCCGCCCTCGGCCCCGCCGCCCTCGGCCCCGCCCCCAGCCCCTCCCTCACCGTCAAGCTGAGGCAGCGGCCACATCTGGTGCTCCGGAACTCTCCGAAGGTCTGCTTGACGGCGCTCGTGGTGTAGAAGCCCTCAGCCAGCAGCAGGATGCAGTAGAGGAAGAAGAATCCGGCCAGGCCGTAGATCACAAACTGGAAGTACTTGATGCTGAAACAAGAGGTCACAGGCAGGCAAACGTCAGCCTCCTCGTTCCGTCTGCAGGTTCAACAACTTCCTGGACCTTGACGGACAAACTCCATCCACGGACGCGAACCCACACACACACAGACACGGGGGGGGGGGAAACAATGGGTCCACTTACAACGAGGCCATGACAGCGTAGTCTTGGGTGTTGCGAGCGAAGTGCGTCTCGACCAGGACCTCGGTCTGAGCCAGCGCCTCGTGCCCGCAGCCACAGAACAGCGCGATGCCGGTAAAGCACAGCAGCGTCGCCACCAGGGACGGGTAAGGCACCGACCCCAGGCAACGGACACAGCAATCATAGCAACCTGAGGGGGCATAATATATAAACACACAAGCGGCACACACCGCACACACCAGCACACAGCACATCTAAGCCACGGTTGTGACCCCCCCTCCCCAGCCCCTCCGCCTGCTCCCGCCCGCCCCTCCCCTGGAATCCCTGACTGTCACCCTCCTCTGGAATTAAGGAAGACGACCCCTTTCCTGCGGCAAATCCATCAACAGCCAATCAGTTCCATTTTAACAGGCATGAATGCAACAGAAACAAATTAAGGCTGAAAGAAAGAGTGAAACCAAGAGCAGAGCGGAGTTTCTTCAGTCAAGCGTCCATTCAAAACCAGCCGGCACTGACTTCACCGCCATCTCACACGCTTCCTCCTAGCGCAAGCTGGTGTTGGTGAAGCAGTCAGCAAAACATCCAGACAGTTAAATAGCTGTGTTTGGCAGGAATGGGAGAAAGAGAAACACCTAAGGCTTTGCAAAGCCAAGGCTGCCTGACCGGAAACATTTGTAGTTTGGAATCTTGTGTTCCACCACAAAACAACTGCGATGTGGAAGAAAAAAAAAACTACAACTCCGCAACAGACTGCGAAACGTTCGCAACTGCAAAAACTGCTCTCTCCGTCCCGGGTTTTCTGTGTAAAAGTTCCTGAGCTCTTGGCAGATGCTCACAGCTCAGCCCCTTACTCTCTGCAGTCCAGCCCTCTTTCACCACCGGCAACAGGCGTCACCAGGCAAGGGGAGAGAGTAGTAGAAGGGAGGGTGTTAGAGCCCTTGAGAAAGAGCCTCTCTTTGTGGCCGGAGACACAATGGCCTTTGTCTTTGCCGTGATCGGAGGGGAACAAAGACCAGACCAAACAAACAAAGAGCACCTCACACCACGAACGCACACACTCCTGGGTCTGCGTGCACACACACACACACCAAACAAACACACACACACACACATCAACAAGTTGTGGATGGTTTGCTGTCCAGGAGTGTGTCCACCAACAGGATATTCACAGTACCAGTTGTAATGTCACTCAGGCTAAGCCACAGTTCCAGCTCGCTGGCTGGTACCACACCATGGGCCTGCAGCCTCTATCTGCAGGAGTGTTGAAGTGTTCATGGGTGGGTTGGAAGCACGATGAAAAGAGGGGAGGGGACGGGGGGGACGGGGGGGGACTGAAACGTCTTCAGCAACAGCAATCCGCTCATCAAAATTGTATGATCCCCAGATCCCGTTTGGGAATGGCAAACAGTGTTGTGATCATCCATTATGAATGGTAGCGCTGCTCCAGTTCTTTCAAACATACAAAACATGTCATTACAACACCTATGTGATTTTGCTGCGGAGCAAGTGAAGTCAACAAATTTCCATGAGTGTAAATAGTAAAACATGTCAGCCGGTGGTTTGTTGACTGCAAACACCATTGTAAGCCCCATTACTGCAGTGAGCTGTGCTCTACAAAGTTATTTAATTAGTTAAGTGTTCCACAAAAACAGAAATGGGTTTTGCTCAAACGCAATGGAGGCATCCATTAAGGTCCCTGATTGCTTCCAACCAGGGAATTTACAGCTGACATGTACACAATGGCTGGTGGATTTAACTTACCGCCAAATTCAAATCAGGTAGATGGTACAAAGGATTTATGTAAATGTGCTAATTATGCCCGCAACAAGTGTGGGAGTGTGAGAGCCTTTGACTTTGTCGACCTTGCATGACCCCTTTCTGGCGGGATTCGGTGGTCATCTGTCTCTCAGAACCACTCCGGCCTCATTCCTCCTTTAACTCTGGATTCCACACTGCCTCATCTACTTAGGACAGTTGTTTAACTTATGTCTTGTCTCTCTTTCTTGATCTAAACTCTTCTCCCATTTTCCTTTTTTGGAAGCTTTCGTTCAAACGTTTTTACTTTAAACTGACAGGCTTGTGGATGGAATGGAGTTTTGCTGAAAATAATCCCAATGGAATGACATAATCGGTGTAATGCTGTGTCCTATCTGGGCACCCATCCAATGCTGTCTGTTGATATAACCAAAATAAACAACAACAGGTAGACAGTGGAGCATAAACCAATAAACAAGTTTGAAAAGACTTTCAAACATCCGAAATGCATTGCACCCGGGAACCCCAGTGCGCAGAAACACAACTGCACAATAACTTTCATTACAATGCATGGCATTTAACCCAATAACCTAAAATGCATAAGTCAAAGTATGTGAAAGATCCCAACAAAAGATAAAGTCTGTATCGTATCAAAAAGTCAATGGCACAACTAGAGAACATTCGAAACATCTGATAAGCACTTATAACACTCACCCATGTCCCGACAGAAGTTCGTTTTTTGGGGGGGAAAGTTTTAGATGGTGGCTTTGTGACTCTGATACGTGGGGATATGAGAAGTTATTCTCCGCCGCTGCTATATGAATCTGACTCGCGCTTTTGTCTCCTCAACAATAGACAGACCCCGAGCTTCTGCGGCCGCATCTTAAAGACACAAAGTCCCTTTTCAGACACCAAACCATCGTATATGCAGCCCTGGGTTCAGCGTCGAGGACAGCGCAGTGGTGAGACACTCCTAAAAACACAATCCTACTTGTTATTCAGCCCCCGAGATCAGGCGATAACATTTCGGTTCGACTGTAATTCCAGTCACACTGGACGGCAACAAAAATGACCTGGTCGTTTTTTTGTGTGTTTTTTTTTCCGCAAGACCTGAGAGCGCCAGCAATCACCATGTATTACATTCATGGCCCGTGCGCTTGTTATGTTGTTATGTAATATATTGTAGCATCCAGGAATACTGCAGACACCGTGGTCTTCCTTTACAAAAGATAAGGCTGTTTGACTAAGACATCTCTGCCCAGCAAACTCCCAAGACCAACACACATACCCATAATATCTTTAGGCTTTTTTGGGATTTAACATCTTAAATGTGAACGTGACAAATGGTCCCAGACCTGCAATTTATATGCTCCTATTCCGACAGACTGCACATTTTACATGTGCACATGTCTCTTGGGTGCCTGTCCGGGGCAGTAGATCGCTAACTACAGTACAGTGTGTGGGCTGTTGGCCAGTCCATTAGCTTGGAGTAGCCAGGCTAAATATGGCCTGCGTGTGTACGCTTCCTGTCTGCACTCAACGCCCGCCACACGCTACGTGAGCAGGCTCAGCGTGGTGGCTGGAGGACTCCAGTGCAACGTTTTCACACACAAAGTGGTATGAAGATAGACACGCACACGGACACAAGAAGAGGGGGGGGGGAGACATGGACATGGCCAGGGAGAGATGTTGATGAAGTCGACTAAACAAGGGGACATTGAGGGCTGGGTCCAGCAGCTGCCCTCTCACCATCCCATCCCTCCCTCCCGCCTTCCATTCCTCCATCCCTCCCTCCCTCGTCCCTGACCTAGTTGATGTCAAAGCCTGACCCACACAAAGCAGCCAGTGTGTCCACTGGACCCAAACCCGGCAGTGTCTTTGTGGAGCCTCCCTGTACCCTCCTATCGTTGTCCCATTTCCCTCTGGATGGAAGAACAGCAGCCAAATATTTTTTAGAGGAGCGACCAGCCGTGACGTACGCTGCTGAAACGTCTACATGTTCTTACTGTGATGCGACACCCATCTTGGATCGTGTAGCTTACGCCGTGCGTTTTCGTACATTTCACATTCCCCACGTTTCCCAAATCTGCTCACTAATCGCGAATCAAATCGGTCGGATTCAACCGAGGGTGGAAATTTCATTTAAACAAAATGACAACTCAGTTCCAAAAATCTTTAATAATCAGCTGAATAGACTGAATAGCAATATTAGTGATGTAACAGCATCATAAACGTACTTTTTTTCCCAGAAAGAGGTGAGTTCTCCGAGAATGCAACCGCAGACAAAAGACAAACTTGAACCCCCTAAAAACCTTCCTAAACCCTTTAAACTCTTTCTCTAAATGGGATGAAATTGGCTCAATTCTCTGCACGTAATGTAAAACTCATCGCCCACAACAGCCTCAGGTAGTTCAAACTGACAATTACAATATACTTACAGTGATCTCTCTGAGAATCTTATTTATATAGTATATTCATATGAACGAAAACAATCAAAAAGTGCTGGTCTACGTTTCTTCTGTAAAAATAAGCAAGCCAATGGAATCATACTGTATCGGTTGTTAGAAGAGGCATCTTAAGCTATTATTATTTTCAGTAAAAAGCAAAAAGTCTTACAACATGATAAGCAAAGTAAGACGGTCAACATGAAAAACAATAGAGGTACTTAGACAGACGACAGACATCCATAGATCCACTAAATATGAGGAAACTCTTCAAACAAATATAAACAAATGCGTTACCAATTTACACTTTTACATGACACTGTTGAGTGTAACTTCGGACACGCGCGCGTGAGCTCACGCACACGATCTCTCACAATTCTCTCACGCACACGCACTCACATACACACATGCACGCACACACACACACACATACGCTCTCGCACGCACGCACACACACACACACACACAGTATACGTACAGCACATATTCATAATACTGTATATAGAGATGATATATTGTGCATATTCAATAGAAATATTGTGGATGAATTTTAAACTTTGACTACAAATTGTTAGCAATGTTATAGTGAAAGTCCAATTCATCGCAGTCAAAGTAACATAGCAGGTCTCTAAGCAGAGCATGTTACAATAACAAGCCATTCTTAAGTCAGTAAGTAAAAAATAGCTTTTTTTAAGTAGGATATCATGGGGAGTATGTATAAAATAGCTTAATAACACTGATATTCCGCTGTTCATAACTGTCTCTGATCAGAGAGATGTTTCAGTCCGAATGTCACTTACTCCACACATTAAGAGTTGAAGATCAAAACATAGATTACAGTAAGAAAAAGCGTCCCGTACAAATCCAACTGTACAAACATTTTGCTGAGGTCTTACAATAGAAAGGTTGAGGAAAAAAAAAGCAATGTAACCCTCTATAGACATGTATGGGGAAATAAAAAGCACTTTTTTATCATTGAACAGCTTCACAAAGGCTTTTGAGATGATTGTTAGAAAATAACACTGCTTGCAGACTTCCAGCTACGAGAGAGCGAAGGCAGTGGTGTGTTGGGGGGGTTTGGTTCCCGGCGAAGCTTGCAGAATGATCTCGGCTCTTGCGGTGTGAACAATAATTCAAAAGTCTTTTCATTCACACAATCCCACCATCTACTGTACACCTCTCATCCCTCCTTCTCTTTCCGACTCTGATCTGCGTCTTCAATTCCAAACCAGACTGTTATCTCTCTCAGACCAGACTGTTATCTCTCTCAGACCAGACTGTTATCTCTCTCAGACCAGACCAGGCCAGGCTATACTCGTGTTGTGGAGTGAGAATGGGGCAGGCCGGTGGAGTTGTACCCTGCTGGGAATGTGCTGTAGGGATGCATGTTGGGAAGGCCCATGAGGGAGTTGGGGATCATGGTGATGTTGTTGGGGGTCATGAGGGGGATGTCGTCTGGTGAGCGGCGCAGGGTGAGGGTGTAATCCATGTTGGGCGAGAGGTGCAAGGGGTCGTGGTGGGCGTCGCACTGGTTCATCTGGTTGGCCTGGTTCATCTGGTGGGACAGGCTCTCGTCGATGGTGGTGGTGTGGCTGACGTCGTTACCGTTGCTCTGGCGCTGCGGGCTGGGCTGGTGCGGTCCGTCCTGGCGGCTGCGCTTGTCCTTGCGGTAGTAGAGGGCGGCGAAGGCCAGCACGTTGAGGAAGAGCAGCGAGGCGCCCACGGCGATGGTGACGCTCAGCTCGGTGGAGTAGTCCCTGGGGTTGGCCACGATCATGGGCCCTTGCTCCTCCCCGCCTTCCCCGTCGCTGCTGTGGGCTGTGGACACCGGGGGCCGCTTGGTGCTGGAGGGCCGCGTCTTGCCGTTGGACTGGGTGGTGTCCAAGGGGGTCACCTTGGTGGTGGTGGAGGTGTAGTGGAACATGTCGTGGAGGTTGTAAAGGTGGGGCACCAGGTGTTTCCAGAAGGCTACCTTGGTGGCGCGGTAGTGGTCTCGGATGCGAGGCTTCAGCCCGATGTGCAGGTACAGCTGGTCGTGGGGGTCATACTTGGACCAGGCCACCTCCTCGAAGCGATTGGCCTTGGTGTGAATGAACTTTGTATCCTGTGGCACCGGCTTGTTGGGGTCACTACACACAAACGACAAAGAGCTAGCGTCAATTCCCCGGCAGCATGCAAATCAAATACAGTGTCGGTGTTTGACTCCCGAACCAATCTTATCTTGTCATATATTCACAGTCGACATGGGAAGGGACCATCGCTTGTGTCATACTCTGATGGCACTTAATGAGATTGGATGGCGGGTTAATTAAAAGTCAAGTAATCAGCTTGCGGATTGTGCAAATCAATCCCATACCAGAGACAAGGATGTCATTTCACTGTCTTTCCTCAAGGGCTCAGTATTCCCTTCGTATTAACTTAATCTACCCCAAACATGGCCATTCATCCGCAGACCTCTTTCCTCAGGTACTCCCTACCCTTCCACCATTGTTGGTGTTTTGCGAGCAACATTCGGAGGTTATTGTGTGTGACTTCAGCAAGACACGCTGAGAGGATTCGTTGTAACCCGCCTGTCTCTGCAAAACCCCATCCTGTGTCTCTGTCCCTGTTAATCAGGCGGTAATAGGGAGGAAGCTGAACGAGAGTGCAGCGCCTAGACCTCGCTATTGTGTGGGTCCCGCATTGTTTGAATCCATTACCCTTTCAATAAGCTCTCCATTTTCCCCATTTAACATCAGAAAAGCATCAGCGATGTAAGCTGTCAGGCCGCCGCAAAGTACGAATGCGTCTTCTGTCGCGAAAGTCATTACCGCAACGAGACAAAAAAGGAGAAGCGGGAAGCTTGCGCCTGCGCGTATTCGTACTCACCCGCTCTTGGCGAAGTTGGTCCAGTAGGTCATTACAACAGCGCTGAGCATGATGTCGTTCCTGGAGAAGTTGCAGGGGAAGAGGTCGGTGGGGCCCACCATTGGGACGCCGAACACGTAGGGCACCTCGTCGCCGTGGGCCGAGTCGGACCACACCGGCTTCATCAGGCTCTGGCAGTGGTGGTAGAAGGCGTAGAAGTAGGTGGGCGAGCCGTAGCGGGCGTGGAGGTCGGCCGTCACCACGGAGGGCTCCACCCACTGGTGGTCGGTGAACAGGGCCACCAGGGTCTTCCTCCGGGTCTCTGGGTTGTCGCGGTCAGCCCAGTCGGTGTACATGAACTTGATGGTCTCCCTCAGGGTGTCCTTGCCCTCCGGGTAGCCGTACAGGCTGTCCACGAAGTCCGACACGGCAAAGTCGAAGTCGTTCCCGGAGACGCCGTCCTCCAGGTCCACCACGTTCTCCACGAAGCGGAGCCCCTCGCCCTGGTTGACGCCCAGCATGATGTCGTAGTTGAGGAACTCGCCCTGCTCCATCAGGATCTCGGGGTCGTCGGGGATGACGTCGCCGTCGATGACGGGGCCGAAGGCGACGTGGTAGCGCGCCGGCTGGATGTCCTGTTCCACCAGCTCCCTGGCGGTCTTCTTCTGCAGGCAGGCCACCATGTCCAGGGTGTCTAGCACATTGCAGCCCACCCTCTCGGCCAGATGGCGCGTGTACTTTACCGGCTGGTAGTTCACGGCCCAGCTTGACAATGCTGAGCCGCTTTGGATGATGGCTCTATGGAATAGGCCTGGAAATAAACACAGATCCATACATACAGTTCACACACCTTGCCGATTTGAGGATGACTTATGAGTTAAATAGAGAAAATATCAGTCTTTTGTTGAAAACGTGTCCTATGGTATATATCTGTATTTAAAATGCAGATAAAGTATCTACAAATAAACTGTGTACATCTCCACGCAACTAAGCGATGGTGTTAGATCTTGGTGACCAAAACCTTTTTTTCCGGACTTTTCTGTGTTTGCTCTTCCTCCCCCCCCCCCCCCTTCCCCCCATTCCCCTCCCAATTCCCTCCCCCCCCCCTTTCCCCCACAGTCATCTTGTGTCCAGCACGTTCACATCCACCATCTTCAAAAAAAAAACCCAAGAGCTGTGGACAGGAGAACAAACACTGACAGGAACCCTGCTCAAAAATCAATACCACATCAAGACAGTGTGAGTAGGTGTGTGTGTGTGTGTGATAACGGCCTGGCCTCATGTGAGCCAGCGCCAAGCACAGCTGGTTGCCCAGCGGCTCTCCTTAATAGTCACATCTTCAGGGACGCTTCCAATCCAGACTACTTGAGGGAGGAGGGGGGAGGAGGGGGGGGGACAAGGAGCAGCCATTTCATTTAGCGGGCAAACACGTCGCTGTATTTTCAATCCAGGCAGACCAAGCAAGTGTGTCTAGATGTCTATCAGACAGCGTCAGGGGACGTACGCTGACTCGGGAGTCGATGAGGAGCCTTCTCGTTTCCGGAACATATCGTGCATGCGCGAGTTCGGTCGGACATGTCTGGAAAGCTAAGTGCCGGCTCCGTGCTCACTTCTGCGATTTTCTTTTGATTGTGTTTTGTCATTCCATTCATAATTCACTGATATCCCTGTCCTTTATCTACTTGCGATTGTATCAAGTCTAATTTGGCCAGCAGGGACTGTATTCACCCAGGCATAAGAATGTAATCTAGTTTTTAAGCATTGTGTAAAAGAGCCCCCTTTCTAGTTGCGCATACTTTAACATACTACATTTCATGTATCTCATAATGCCTAATTTATATGTAGGTATTATTAGAGTGTGGATGTATTGAGCCGGCACAGCTCAGACTGTTGAAGCCTGCCTGGACCAGGGATCGGATGTAATAAAGGACTGATTGATTGGCGCTGGGGCAGAGGATGTTATGTGCGTGCGTGGGTTACTGTGTGTGTGTGAGAGTGTGAGAGAGAGACAGAGACAGAAAGAGAGAGAGAGAGGTGTAAGAGTGAGAAGACGAGAGAGAGAGGGGGAAAAAAAGAGAAATAGAGTTGTAAAATCACAGTTTAACAGAGAACGCTGTGAATGTCCCAAGTTCAGTGCCCGCGATTCATTCCACAACAGGTTAACGTATTCAGAAACCTCCTTTGAATTTCTCTGACATGATATCTTTACAAGGACAGCTAGGACAACCAGGTCAAAAGCAAATCGATAGACATTCATATTGACAAATCCATGAGGCACATCACGCATAAGCTACATGCATATACGTGCATCGGTCTTCGTGGAGTTCAATTGATAGGCAGTTCAATGCCATATACTCTTTGAAATTTATAGGCATTTCAGTTTAAGGGGTTTACTCTTAAGGAGGCAAACCTTTTAGGTTGATTAGATTCAGGAGAGAAGAACAATAGGCATCACTTAACTATACTACAGCCCCCTCTCCTATACTTTTATACACCAGTACTCCCCTCAGTACACATGAAGGATTGCACATGAAATACTTGACACAAGAGGATAGAGCCCTTCCATTCAGATTTCAGCTTAAACACTGGTGACAGAGTTGCCACGATACAACAGCAAAAAAAAGAAGAAGAAAAAAGCGCAAAATATGGGATGACATTAAGATTCCCAAGGTAGAACACAGGTAGATGAGTATCTCAATAAATAATGCCACTGTCTTCAAAGCAGGACTAGATAAGGAAATATATAAATATACATACAGACGTGGCGACGCTCAGGATGTAGAAGCTATGAGAGATGCGATCTTAGATAGACAAAGAGGCTGGAGGCTGATGAATCAGCATGCGCGTGCTCACCAAGGCATGTAAGTCACGCTTAAAGGCCGTCTTGGTTTTCCCCTTCAATGAGCTTTCCGCCAAAGCCCCCCCCTCCCCCCCCTTCCACCCCCCCCCCCCCCCCGCAAGGTGGTCTCTTACCCTCCGAGTGGTGGGACAGCGTGAGCAGGCTGACGCAGGACGCCCCGATGCCGGACCCGAACACGGTGATGCGACCTGGGTCCCCGCCGAAATAGCCGATGTTCTTGCTGATCCAACGGAGCGCCTGGATCTGGTCGAGGAGGCCGTAGTTTCCTTTGGCCGCCTGGTCACCTGTGCTGAGGAACCCTGTGACACGGCCACGAGGAGAGGAATTAGCCGGGAGGTGAGAACGCCCCCCCCTCCCCGAACGCCCGCTTCCGCTGACATTTCCCTGCACGGAAAGGAACCCGCGCTAAAAACTACGCCTCCGTTTCTCCCTTCGCCGCCGTTGACCCCCTTCTCCTGAGGACACTTGTCGTCGTGTTTTCCTCACTTTCAACCTTTTCCGCGCTCGGTTCTGATGCGTTGGGAGCAGGCTGCCTTGGAGACGAGCCAGAGGAAGCAGCCATATCAATCACAGGGAGGTGGGAGGGGGAGAGGGGGGGGGGGGGGGGGGGGGGGGGGGCAGGCCCTCTCTGCCCCTCGCACACAGAGAGATGGAGTGTTACAGCGGTGATGTCACTCCGACAAGAAAGACTCCCCGACCTTGGCCCTGACTCCTGTATCTCTCCTTATTTAAATCAGTCTTTCAGGGCTTGCCAGAAGTAAGCCTCTTTTCAGGTTAGATAAATTGACCTCACGGAAGATCAACGGTAATTGATACAGTATTTGGAGCACTGCAAAAACAGCTTGGGCACCCAGGAGAAGGTTGACGGATCGTTACACCTCTTGTCCTCTGAGAATAATACGGTTTTTTGCGTTTGCTTATCTCATTTGTATCACTCCTCGCTTGACCCTCAAGAAGCAGGGCCTCGCCTAATATGACTAGGCTAAAAGTACAGCGACATTGATGCAGTAACAGCTTGTATCGCATTTCACAATGAACAAAAATCTGATAGGAGGAAAGAAATAACAAAAGGATCACAGAATGAATTTAAATCCGTCAAATCCCCAAAGAACAGAACTTCCTCCCCCTGGCGTCTAAAGAAGTTCACGTCACCTAGCACGCCAACCCTGTAGTTGAGAGTGATGACGATGACGTTCCCGTAGCTGGCCAGCACGCTGCCGTCGATCATGTTTCCCGTGCCCTCCATGTAGGACCCGCCGTGGATGTAGACCATCACGGGTCTGGCGTCGGCGTCCCTGATGTCTGCAGAGAGTCAGAACAGACACTGGTGTACAACGATTACTGACAGGCAGCGTGAGGACACCCAGGTCAGAGGAAAGGCCCACTGCTCTGTCGACAGCGTTCAAGACCGAAACCCAGGTTACGACATTGATATGAGCAGATGTGCTTGAGGCTGAGTGATTGAGGCTGTGAAGCACCAATGGAGAGACAATGGCAAAGCAGAGATACTCATCACAGAGGGCGCCTCAACTCTACACGATGTCATTTGTCAACACTAGTTAGGCTCCTCCCATTTGACGGAGCATGCTTGGTTCCGAGCTACTTTTCAATGACAGGTCTCCTGCCATCAAGAATGGCAACGTAGCGATTTGCACCATACAGATGTTTAAATTATGATCATGTATTGTTATTCAGGTCTGGTTATTGTTAGGATTGGACATGAGGAGGTCTGGTCTTTACAAAAACATATTATGATTTATTAGTAACATAATAAAGCACACACGTTTTTATATGCATGTGGCAGATATCTACGATACCTTATATTTCAGAAGAAATCTGAACCCTCGGAAAATGATTGCAATACGCATCCTAGACGTTGAAATAAGAGGAAGTTGATGGCAATCTATTATGGGATCTTGGATTGAAATTTGGTCATTCTTAGAGTTAAGGTGCGAACTGACACCTTTTTCTTCTAGGAGGCGATTAGGCGGACTCCTCAGTGTCTTAAAAACAAAAATGACACAAGAAAAAACACTAAAGATCTAATGGTTGAATTTAACCAATGGGTGCTTTTGTAGCGACATCACTTCCTGCAGCACAACATCCTTGACTGATGTGGTTCACGTGCTCTCTGAATTTTGTGAGGAAAATATCAATGCAATTCTGTGGAAAGGAGTGCATAAAAAAATCAAAAAAAAGAAGAGAGGGGGAAAAAAAAGAAGAATTCATGCATTAAACTTTCAGCACCAAAAATACCTTCAGCCTTATCAGTGTCATGTTGAGAGAAATCCGCTCCATGACTCTTGGTTTGGCTTCCTAGGGTTCACATGAAGGAGATAAAAAAACAAAGGAGATTTCAAAAAAGCATGACTGACCAAGGAAAGAAGTTTGAAATATCTAACTCGCCTCCGATGGTCAGTTAAAAAAAGAGGAGGAAGACATTAGACTAAAAGACCACCAACTGAGGACAGTATTTTCCTTTACATTCCTCTCCAGACTAAAAAAAGGGTGTTACTGTATGTACACAATATTTCGTTGATTATATAATGTTCCTTTGTGTATGACCCTTCGATAAAAACCAGGAACTGTGTACAAATAAATGGGTTCCTGAAAAAAAAAAACATTAAAGGGGGGCGGGGGGTGTTGTGTTCATAAAAATACTCCCAAGTAGATTTCCAAAAGATCTTAAACATACATCCACACACACACGCACACACGCACACACACACACACGCACACACACACACACACACGCACACACACGCACACACACACACGCATCTTTGCAGATTTCATTGGTCTCAAAGATAGAGTTGCAGCGTTCTTGGTTTGAAGTGGATTGAAGTCACTCGCTGCTCTCCTCAGGGCCTCTCCTGGTTAGCTCACTGTACATACCTTCTCCTCTACACACTTTCTTGTTGGGTTTTCTGGCACATTCCATGGATATTCTTTGGACTGAAAAATGAATGAAAGACTACGAAATAACAATGAGCTGTAGAAGATCGGCAGATGCATGCAAAGCGCTCGACTGCTCGAAACCTTGTTGGATTTGCGCCGCCACACAACGGTCAATGGTGAGAGGGTCGAAATATTCATGGCTTTCAAATCATAACCATTATGGGAAAAACAATGCTGGAGAGTTAATTCCTTACGTCCACACTGCGCACGTGAGCCATTGTGTTTAACACCGAACGAAGAGAACGTGTTAAATAAATCACAAGGGTTTCACAGGAAATACAGCATTTCTGTATTTTGTCCAGCAAATAATAATTACAGAATTACAGCATTTCAACTTTTCGGCTGATTTACAGACGTTTGGGGCTCGAATTGTGAATTGAATGTGCAGATGAATAAATATTTCACATAATGTAACTAATAAATGTCTCTGTGATTGACTACGCCAACCCTATTGACTCATTCACAGTGGTAGGGATATTGAATGGAAACCATGCTGGAGGCAATGCTGGCTCTCTGGCTTTTGAATTCGTAGGTGTATCGCATGTTTTTTTTCTCTCCCTTCTTACAGAGAATAAGACAGGAACCCAGGTGAAGACACGATGATGTGCTTTGCATGACAAACCCAACTGGTGAAGGCACGAATGACGTGGACAATGACAACTGCACATGCTCGGATTAGGGATGGGAGCAAAATGACTGCAAGGCTGACACAACGGTCGTGAGAAAAGACTCGGATAACGGTCATTTTGTCCGTTAACCGACCGCCCGACTCACCCTCCAATGTCGGTACATAGATGTTTAAATACAAGCAGTCTTCGCTCTGATCCTGAATGTACGTCGCCACAAAGTCCAGGTTGTAGGTGAACCATATGGGCATCATGATCTCGGGGACGGTGTTGCGGATATTCTGCGGGCACACGGGCATGAACTGAGTGGCGTTCTTGATCCCCGACCAGGAAGACGGCTGGTCAGGGGGCATGAAGCGCTTCTCCCCCAAGGGGGGCGCGGCGTACGGCACCCCCAGGTACTGGTCCACAGGCCCCAGGACTTCGCCGGGCACCGCGACTCTCCGGCCCCTCAGCTTGCCGAATTGAGTGTTCACAGTAGGGTAGAAATTTTGGCTGGTTGCCTGCGCGAGAGGCCAGTAGGAGCATAATATCCACCACAGAAGACCGGCGCGGGCGACGGAGGCGGCCCCTCGCCAACGTGATTGGTGTGCAGGCAACAGATGGTGTCTGAACGCGGCCCACCACATGGTGTGGGCTAGGAGTGCACCCTCTGCTCAGCACCGAAGCACTCTAGTGTCCCGTCAACCCCTCTGACCTAGCTCTTCCTGTCAACCAGACATTGTCGGTTCTTGTTGGAACTGGGCTCCGTGGGTTGACAGAAACAAATAAACCAAAGCCAGGAAGGTTTTCAAATCGTTTCCTGCTCAGAGTTTCATTGTGGTATTCTCATCAGACCTGGGAACAAGAGAGGGACACGATGTTAGAACACGGGCAACGACGACAACAAAAAAAAATCGGTTCTCAAAAGGATAGGTTGCCATTCTACCTGAGTATGCAGCGGTCCTATTGACATTTACAACTAGACTAGTATGTTGCCCGGTTACTTGAAAACTGGGTCTTCTAAATATACACAGCAGAGTTGAGTAGCTTATCCTGCTCATGCTTACACGGAAGATTTCCTCCCAGTCCAACCCACTCAAGCATTCAAAATAGCTAACTCCTGGGATTGTTTAAACAAAAGCATAACAATAGTGCTTCTGTCTGTGGTTTAGCAACACAGTTGGCCTGCTGGATGTCCCTATCAAAGTCAATCGTCTCGAATAGTCTTTATTATGGAATAATGAATCATTCCTCCAATTGACTAGGAGGAGGAAGAAGAAAAAAAAAAAAGCATTACGCCACGAGCGATCTTCCTTTCGCAGTCGTTTCAAATGACACCACCTCCTTCTGATTGGAGTGTGGGCAGGATCGGGAGGGGATCGGAAGGAATCCGAAAACCCATCTGCAATGATGTAGGCGGAATGCTGTGTAGCGTACGGTGGGATGCATCTGGGGCTTACTGCCGGGCCTGGAAGTGTGGCCCGCGGATCGCTTTCAACACGGAGGATTAGGACGCCGTTAGATTGAGGACTCCCCACGAAGCCGGAGGTATACATGCTAAAACGAAATGACGGGGGGGGGGGGGGGTGGGGGGGTGGGAGGACTACAAAATAAATGTTTTGTATTGAAGTCTTTTAAGAACTCGACAACCTCATGGTCCCAGGGCTGAACATGATGCAGGGCTAATAGGGTTATACAAATGAAATGAAGTCCAACTGTAACAGAAGCAAGGCGTTGATGCCCAGGCTAAGACAAACTCATGCTCATAATAAGCCTCCTAGGTCATCAGGCTCAATCTCCTTCTGATTGGAGTGTGGGCAGGATCGGGAGGGGATCGGAAGGAATCCGAAAACCCATCTGCAATGATGTAGGCGGAATGCTGTGTAGCGTACGGTGGGATGCATCTGGGGCTTACTGCCGGGCCTGGAAGTGTGGCCCGCGGATCGCTTTCAACACGGAGGATTAGGACGCCGTTAGATTGAGGACTCCTATACGAGCCGAAGAGCGTACATGCTCAAAACCAATGACGGGGGGGGGGGGTGGGGGGGGGGGGAGACTACAAAAATAAATGTTTTGTATTGAAGTCTTTTAAGAACTCGACAACCTCATGGTCCCAGGGCTGAACATGATGCAGGGCTAATAGGGTTATACAAATGAAATGAAGTCCAACTGTAACAGAAGCAAGGCGTTGATGCCCAGGCTAAGACAAACTCATGCTCATAATAAGCCTCCTAGGTCATCAGGCTCAATACTTGTTTGTCAATATGTATGACTCGAGAACAAGGCAGGAACAAGCTTGTTCCCCTAAATCAATTTCCTGAGCGGTTATTGATGTGCATAGACCTGCGTACAGACACAGCCAAGAGCTCCTCTCTCCCTCTCAAACTAGCGGTGAGGGCCTGCGATATATTGATCATCTCAAGTAACACATTCCCAAGTCTTCAAAGTCCTGGATCATGTCATGATCCCTGGTATCTGGCGAATCAAGAGTGGAAGCTACGTTTAATTAAAAGAACCCTGAGACTGGCACATTGTGTAAAACAACGAGTGTGGATGCTTAATCCGGAAAATAAAAAAGAGCCATGCGACAAAATACACATCAAGTCTCGTTGTAACATAACAGAATGTAGAATTCAGACTTTAAGTGGGTTGAACATTCTTCACGTCATTTTTTTTTTTTCTTTCTTTCTGAAGTCCAGGCAAGCGGGCGAGGTGTGTTCCCTGAACACACAGGATTGTGTTTAGACCAGCAGGGGAGACGGAGGAGACTTGACGACGAGACATGAATACGAATAGCGTCTCTTACGGAGGTGCAATGCTGTGGCAACATCTGACGCGTAGGCCTAGATGCGGTGTGCGTTAATTAGAAATACAAACACATTAGCCTACTCCTGGCTTCCCATCTCTATTGGAAAAAAAAGCATACCACTGGAAAAACGATACGACAAAGGCATTCTATAACCCACAGCAACAGAATAAAGCATCGTCCTGAGATTTTTCAGCACTCTAAAAAACTAGGCTGTTTGATTTTTAAGATATGACTATTTGGAAGTGCATCCTAGCAACCACCAGTAATATCATGGACGTACAAGCTTACATTTTGAAGAAGCGTAAATGATGGACGTAAACAAAATGAAGACTGTAAAAATGTCCAAAGTTAACCTCACAACAGGTGTGTAATAAGAAAACTATTTTATGAGCTATAACTTCATAGTAGGTTAGCCTACAATGGCAAAAAGCTCGTCATGAAAATGACAATATTTATTTATTTAAATATTACTATCAAGCATATCTGCGGGTACCAACCTTGATTATATGAGGTCGTTATTTAGGCGACAGGCCTACAATTAGGCAATGTCTGATGATCTGCGCGTGTCAGTAAGCGATCATAACCTCAATGGGAAGAATCAATCCAATTCCGTGACAGACAGATAAAATATGTTTCCTTCATTGGGATGGATGCCGAATCCGAATGTCTGACGTCTTGCTCAAGGTAGCCCGTGACCATTGTAGAGATCGGCCCTGGATAAACGATAAGGGATTGCAGTGCGTAAATTACAGCTCGCACTTCAGACATACAAGGTGGTACAATAAAATCGGCGCCATTCAAATTAATTGGCGTGAATCCACCAGTATATCTTGATTTGATAGTCTGCAACTTCTTTAATAGCATGTATATAGTCTAGTGCATGAAGGCTACTTCAAAGGCGATAAGAGAATAATGTCACAGAGCACCTCTCTTTGAAGGTGAGCTGGTACCATTGAATAGCCGGCGATATAGGCAACGATGCGTTCAAATCTCAGAGTGAAAATTTGACAGAAATCCAGACGTTCACACAAAAGACACAGCCACAACCCAACCTCTCCAAATAAATGCAATCAGTGCGATAAAACAGAACAACGTTGGAGCAATTCATTCCCCCAAAAAAATCCAACAGCGAAATATAATGATAGTCTACATTTGGCTACCACATTCATACAACATTTATTAGCACGAATAAACCGCGAGGAACGAGAAGCATACGTAAAAAGGCAAGTTGTTGATAAATCTGGCAGAACCTTCATCTCGTGGAAAAGGAAATTTCGACTCACCTGCTTTACAGATGGGCTACTAGACTATAGCCGGCATCACTCTTCTGCATATCGTGTACTTTTCAGGGCAATGATGTCCACATTGCCGTTTCTTCCTTAATCCAACAGAAACACTATTTTTTTCACATATTCATGTTTTCCTCCTTGATTAAAATTAATATCTTAGCTCGCGCGGTCTGTGCACGCACTGCGCGTTCACGACGGCAAGGTCAGGAGCGCCCACTGCCGAGCGCGTTTCTAGGCAACCGTGGAATACGCGTGATCTGAAAAACAGGCAGAAAATAAGTAAAATGAAGCTGATTTAGCTCGCTCACTGTGGTCTTTAGGTTTCTCTCCGGTATCACTATCATGCGCTTCCTACCTATGGACGTCTACTATACATAACCTCAAATACACATTTCTGAGCCTTTTTAAACTATGGGCTGAGCGCCAGCATTGATCAAACTCATAGAAATGTATGATTGGCCTGGAGTTATGTCAAAATACTGTGTATTTCCTCGTATAAACCCATTTAATCATCAAACGAAATTTCTTTAGGGCAAAACAAAACACTAGAAGCGGTCCTTGAGTGCATTTGAGTAATAGAGAGTGACTCATTGTACAAATTGAAATGCAAATTCTGCACGTGTGATTAGAATTCCATGCTTGTATGCCCATTGATGCTTGAATGTTGGTTCATTTATTCAAATGATCTAACAAGCTAAACCAAATGGGTAACAATCATTTAGATATATTGCACTTGCTTAATAAACTTACTAGTTTAACTTGAGGAAAGGCAGAGACATTGTAACCTTGCATAAGGCTGTATATCCATCATCCCGTTATTTTCAGCCATAAACCGCCAAAACACGCTCACGGGTTACTAGTACTGCTGATAATTAGAATACCAGCAACATCTGGTGGACAGTTACATTACTACTACCAAATCAATTGATCGGATTTAATATGAAACACGGAGTTACCATTAACATAACAAAAGGCGCACCCTTAATATTTTGTATGTATTCATATTGCATGCTGCATTACAAATATATTCTACAGTATTTCAAAGCACCGCAGCCCTTAGAATACGCAGAACGCACTCGAATTCGTTTTTTTGTGTGTGTTGGCGCCCTCTGCTGGCTCATTAGCAGAAATACAGACAGAACCAGTATTGCAGGATACAGGAAGCGTATCGTTACCATGAACACAACTCCTGTGTTTGAAACCATGGCGCGTCTACAGGGTTTCACCCACTGCTAGATTTGCTGTCACTTTAATAGGCAGTATAAAGTGCAATGGAGAGACATAATGCAAATGAAAAACTCAATGCTCCTTGTGATTTTGTAGCGTCAACCGCAACAAGTAAGTAAACTTTAAACGATATAATGTACTTGGCTAGCAAGCTAATATTAGTGCTAATCTATGGTGCTAACGATCTGAAATGCTAGCGAGCTAACTGCCCATTGATGTGTGGTTTATATACTTAACACTGTCGCGCTCAGATGTGTACTTCAAGCGATAACATTTGCAGGATTTGCAACTAACTTGTGCCTCTTTATATTGTTACCTAGTGCCTGATCACAAGGACTTGATGACCCCATCCCATTTCACAGCAAGCTCTAAGTCTACCTCCGTCGCGGTGCCAGGTGTCACAGGGGGACCTGGGTCAACACCGCTCACGTGGGTAAATCTTGCTCCAACAACACAAACAATGGATCCATGGCTTGCCATCAACCAGGCCAAACAGGAAATCCTCGAATTGCGCAAGGAAAACCAGAGAATTATGATGCTACAACGAGATGGATCAAGAAGGGGGAATGTTACGGGTGACTGTGCAACTAGGTGGCTGTTTCTCTTGATTCTCTGACCCGTCTGTGCGATCTTTATTCAGCAGCAAAATGCGCAGAGACGGGCTACCTGACGTGTTGTTGTGTCCATCGCAAGTCACAGGTCTGGGGAGAGGGGCGACACGCCGAGGTGGGAGACAGAGTGGAGGCTGGACATGGAGAGGCTGAGGGCTGAATCCGAGAGACTCAGGGGGCAGGTGGAGGCTCTGAGAGAGGCTGCGGGGAGGCAGAGGGAAGAGATGCGAGATAAGGAAAGTTACCTGAACAGGTACATGGCATGTGGTATACATGTTCGAAGCTAATCCAAAAATAACATGCCTCCCCCCTCCCCCCCCCCCTTGTAGTGTGGAGTGTTCCACAATCACAGAAGTTAGACATTGCCTGTTGACTGAAATGTTACGTGCCCTCTGAGATCAGGAAGGGCAAGCTAATCCGTGGGTTCTGCTGTCTTCCAAATGGTTCTTAATGTTTTGCACTGCGCCCCCCCCCCCCTGTCCCCCGCTCTCCCCCGCCTTTGCTTTGGCAGGCAGAGCCTTGAAATGGAGGCAGTGCGTGAGGAGTTATGCAAGACCAAGACTGAGCTAAGTATCATTAGTGCGGAACTCAGTCTGAAGAGGGAAGAAAAGGAGAGAGTCAGCGCTCAGGTAAACAGCTGTGCAGTGTCAAATGTTGCGGCCCATCGATTCGGGCCTTTTCCACCAGCCATCAAAGTATTAATGGGCCAATGAATATTAACGCTAGCCTGTAGCGTAGCTCCTCATTACTCTAAAGGTAAAGCAACCAGGCAAGACAAGCTTGAGATGAATCAAATCACAGCCTCAAGGTACCGGCTAATTCAGTTTTCTCCCCCTCCTCCTCCCCCCCCCCCCCCCCCCTCCGGACCTGGCACTGCCGCTGCCCGCTCGTGGCTGCGTATCAGCTGGGGAGGCTGGAGAGGGAGTCGGGCGAGGAGGTGGAGCGGCTGAACAGGGAGGTGGAGCGGAGCAGGCTGGAGGCTCAGAGGCTGACCGTGGAGGCCGAGGCCGAGGCCAGCGAGCACGCCTCCAAACTGAGGCAGCAACTGGAGGAGCTGGAGAGGAGACAGGAAACGGAGGTGGGAAAACGCCCCCCCCCCCCCCCCCCCCCCCCCCTCCTCCCTCCTCCTCCCCCCTCCTCCCCCCTGGGGCTGAGTTTCAGATCAACAGAAAAACCCAGAAGTTCCCAACCCATCACCAAAACAAACCGTTCTGGAGGTTAAAGTAGACGTGTTTCCTCACTTGTCTGTTTTCAACAGTTGCAGCAGTTGACTTCAACCCATAGTACAGAGATGGCTTTGGTGTGCCAAACCAACTCGGAGCTGCAGGCCAAACTGTGTGTCCTGACAACAGACCTGACTCAGCTGAGGAGCTGTCTCCTGGAGGTGTCGGCAGAAAGAGATGGGCTGAACCAGCAACTCAGGTGCTCAGTTTGATAAAGAGAGCGTATTGAAAAGAGAGAGAGAAAAAAACGAGAGAAAAAAAAAAAGATTGAAAGTGAAGCGCAGCCGAACGATCGCTGATACAATCTGCCGCGATATTATGGGAAGCTAAACCTCAAAGAGCCCTTTGAAAAATCTACTACATCTAAATTTGATTTATAGGGTCTGTGGCTCCACTGTATGTGCAGAGCACACTTTCGGTGATGGACTTGTTTTCTGTTACAGACAAATGGGAAATGATTTTGAGGCCCAGTCGGCCACACTGCAGAGTCTGAGAAATTACATCGGGGAACTTTCCCCTGAGAAAGGAGAGGAGGATAAATGGACAGAAACGATTCAGGTGAGAAGTTGTAATACTTATGGTCCAAGACTGCACTTAACCAACCTGATAGTCGCTTCTTCCGCAAGGAAATGTCTTTATTAGAGGTCCGGTATTTTCTACAAGTATTTCTTGCGAGTCTTTAGGAGACTGATAGTGTTTTACGACTTCAATTGTTTTGTCTTTTTATACGTATGGTTTGGTAGAGGCTGCAAAGCGAGAAGGAAGCTCTGAAGGTGACAACAGAACTACTGACCGTTAGACTCAATTCTGCGAACGACATATTAGCTCTGCAAGAGGAGGACATGATGGAGAAGGTGAACAAACACTCAAACCTCTTAGCGCCCACGTCGCTTCGGCGTCATGGAGGCAAAACGCATTTGATACGGAGCGGCTGCAGTCTTTGAGGTGGGTCGTGGTGTGCGTTCGCAGGCCGGGTCGGAGCCGCCGTTCAAGGGCTCTTCGAAGGGAGCCAGGGTGCTACGGTGCTGGAGGGAGAAGGTCTTCACGTTGTTGGTCCAGCTCCGGGCGAAGGACTTGGAGACGAGAGGAGAAAAGGAGACGTTACGCTCAGCGGTACGTCGTTTGAATGGCATTATAAGCAGCCATTCATTTCATTCATTGTCGGTGTATCAATATTCAAATCCATTGGTACGTTAAAATGTATGTTTATTCTATGACGTACGGTGAGGAACTTCTGCCGGGATGCTGTTATCGGTTGACGTAAGCCATCCGTGTCGTTTTCCCTCGAGATTCAACGGTTTCGTCCCGTCCAGATGTCGTCTCTGGAGCGGCAGGTGAAAGAGGAGAAGAACCAGGCCTGCGTGCTCCAGCACAGCCTGCAGGACCGGGAAGCCCAGCTGCACCTGGAGAAGGTGGCCAGGCAGGTCCGTCAGCTTCCCAGCCCCCTTGAGGTTCCTCTGCCCCCTTTTTGGCAGTTTTCAGCCTGCAGGGGGCGCTGTTTTACCTGTTTGCCTCCCATTTTGAAACAGACACAAGTTCCCAGTCAGGTCTTCGGTAATTGATTATGCGATTGATAATAGGATTAGTTCAAGATTGGCAAAAGGCGGAGGAAGACACCCTGAGGCAGCGAGGAGATTGCGCCCAGACTGGCATTTGAAAAGGATATTAAGTCTAAGGTCATCAAGTTGATACCGCTAACGGGAGACGCTGGATGGGAAATGTCTCGTGTCTGTTTGTGTCTGCAGGTGGCTGAGCAGGACTTAGCCAGGACTCGGAGTGAAAACGCAGAGCTGAAGGCTCGTTGCCAAGAGGCAGGAACCAGACTGAGCTCCGTGACAGAGGGCGTCCAGAGGTCAGAGAACACAGTTCCAATATTGCCGCTGTTCCCTCTAACTGTTATTCATGAACCCTGTCCCATTACTGCTGAATTTCAGAGTTATTGGGTTGAAGTGGTCGGGAACACTCTCCTTACAGCTCAGTGGTTCTCAACCCTGGTCCTCAGTGACTCCATGTCCTGCATGTTGTAGAATATTTCCCTGCTCCGACACACCTGATTCTAATGAATGCTCGTTAGCAGGCTCCTCCAGCGCTAGATAACGAGCCATTCGATAGAATCAGGTGTGTTGGAGCAGGGAAACATCTAGAACATACAGGACAGAAGGGTCCTTTTAAGATCAGGGTTGAGAACCATTATCTAACTATGAAGCCCGGTGAATGTTTGTTTTAAAGCACCAGTTCTCCTTTTCACAGATTCAGCCTAGTGTTTGAGGCCAAGCTTGCTGAGGTAGAGAGCGCCCAGTCACGCCTAAACAATCACAGCCAGAGACTCACCTTTGCCAAGAGAAGGGTGGACACAATCCAAGGCACTGACCTATGTCAAGCAACACATTTGATTTGGATTAATAATTGGAGTTGATGGCGTTTTGAATCACTATGCTCAGTTTGCATCAACACACACACACACACACACACACTCTTTGACTTTTTTGCTCCATCTCTTACTCTCTCTGTCTCTCATATACACACACCTTCCTCTTTCTCGCACACACTTTCTCTATTTCTCTCTCGCACACACTTTCTCAATTTCTCTCTTACACACACTTTCTCTCACACACACACACTTTCTCATACACACCATTCTCTTTTTCTCTCACACACTCTTGCACTCACACACTTTCTCTCTCTCTCTCTCACACACACACACACACACACACTTTCTCATACACACCTTTCTCTTTTTCTCACACACTTTCTCTCTCTTGCACACACAGACATTCTCTCTCTCTCACACACTTTCTCTCACACACACTTTCTCTCTGTCACACACACACACACTTTCTCGCTCACACACACATTTTCTCTCTCGCACACACATTCTCTATTTCTGTCACACACACTTTCTCTCACACACACACTTTCTCATACACGCACACTTTCTCTCTCACACACACACACACACACACACACACACACTTTCTCGCTCACACACACATTTCCTCTCTCGCACACACTTTCTCTATTTCTGTCACACACACTTTCTCTCACACACACACTTTCTCTCTCATACACACACACACACACACTTTCTCACACATACACTTTCTCTTTTTTCTCTCACACTCACTCCACACACTGTTGTGTTACAGGGCTGATGATGAGAAAGGAGGCCCTATGGATGATACAGCAGCAGGCTACCAAGCCGACCAACGTCGCCTCTGAAGGGTACGACCACAAGCCTTCCGGTCAAACAGGAGACGGGTGCCCGTTCTCTCCGCATGGTGTCTATATCTCTCTCTCCCCTGCCGGCTCTGTCACTGGAAGCCCTCGGTAGGACGTCCTCTCCTTTGTCTCTTCCTCGCAGGAGCCGTCTCAGAGACCTCCAGGCAGAGCTGGCCCTGGTGAGCGAGGAGAGAGACAAGCTGGCGCAGGAGCTGAAGAGGACCCCGGACCTCATACAGAACGCCCTCGCTGACCTCCGCCAGCAGCGTGAGTTCACGCGTCTCGTCTTGTAGATCAGAGCCGAACCGACCCCCGTATCCAGGAGGCAGTGATTCGTGTTTTTACCACCAGTCGAGGCCCAGGTGAGGCAGCTGAGCGGGGCCGCGGAGCAGGGCAGGCTGGAGACCCAGGAGGCGGTCGCCGGCCGGGAGGAGGCCCAGCAGAGGCTGCGGGAGGCCCGCACACAGCTGGAGGAGGGCAGCCTCCATCTGGAGGAGCTCCGCGGGCAGCTGCTCAGCCAGCGCCAAGACGGCGAACGAGGTGGTTTACCAGTTACTTTAACTTACCCAAAAAAGAGAGACTTTTTTTTCATCCCCCTAAAAAAGAAATATATCAGTTCTACACATGCTGTGGGGGTCTAGCCTGTAGAATGTATGCGCTGCATGGAGTTGGACTTCCCTGGGCAGAGCAGAACTTGGGCGTGAGGGTTAGTATATGGAAGGCATATCCAATGTCTTGATGCAGAAATACACCCGTGGCCTCTTAAACAGGCTCAGGCCTACCTTGTCCTGACCGCACACAGCTGGACTCTCCAGTCAGCGGGGGATCTGAGTAGCTTTCACTCCCCATTAGATATTCAGGTCCTCAGCTGGGACAGGACACCTGGGCTGCACCTCCCATGATGCTGGAGAATCAGCAAGCTGTTGCTGCACAACTTCCCCATATGGGGAAGAAATAAAGTTGTACTTTGCTTATGTTCGCCACCTCGTCGTCTTCTTCTCTCGGTCCCTCCAGCGCTGTCTGACGCGGAGGAACGCTGCACCCGGCAACTGAGGGAGATGGAGACCCAGCTCAATACGGCCAGGAGGGAGCACTCCAAAGCAGGTAGGGGACTCGACACGGAGCCCTATAGGGCAATAGGATAGGGCAAGGGTAGGATGGAAGAGAATTCTGGGGAAAAACATCTATTTGAGGGATGGGAGGGAGGGTATAAGGGTTTTGATTTCGTATCTAAAAGGCGGGACAGCTGATGTGGAAGCGTGGTCTCTTGCAGTCGTGGCTCTGCGCCAGGTGGAGAGACATGCAGAGAGAGAGCGGGAGCAGGAGAGAGAGACCCAGCGGCTGCAGAAGGAGCACAACGACAGGGAAATCCTGGAGCTGCAGAGACGACTGCGAGAAACGGACAAGGACAAAAACCTGCTACTGGTGAAGAGGGCTTGACGGGTCGTGAGGCTACTGTCTGAGCTGTTGTATATTTTGGGGGTGCCATTTTCTGCACGTCTTCCCCCCACTCTCCCCACGCTTTCCTGCCTCTCTCAACTGTCTCAATTCATATTTAAAGTAGAAATCTGGGGGTAATTCAATGATATGATTTCATAATCATATCATTGAAATGGAACCTGATGTTAATGTGTCCCCAGGCCACAGTGCGTGAACGAGGTCTTCTGAGTGAATACAAAAGAGCTCGCAGCAGAGCCCTGCAGACCTCCGCAGCCCTGGGGGACCCGGAGAGGCCCCCGGGGACGATCGCTCGCACCAGCCTGGCCAGCAAAGACAAACCAGCCCCCAAAGGTACCCTGCTTCATCCCCGTCTGCACCCGTCTACACCACACACAGTCTGGTGGTATTGTTGGGACGCTAGCTGACCCTGTCCTGTGTCTGAGCGTTTCCTGCCAGAGACACTGCCGCTAGCTAAACCTGTATCTGTGTGTTTCCTGCCAGAGACGCTGCCACTAGCTAAACCTGTATCTGTGTGTTTCCTGCCAGCAACGCTGTTGCTAGCTGAACCTGTGTCTGTGTGTTTCCTTCCAGAAACACTGCCACTAGCTAAACCTGTGTCTGTATGTTTCCTGCCAGCGACGCTGTTGCTAGCTGAACCTGTGTCTGTGTGTTTCCTTCCAGAAACACTGCCGCTAGCTGAACCTGTGTCTGTGTGTTTCCTGCCAGAGACGCTGCCGCTAGCTAAACCTGTATCTGTGTGTTTCCTGCCAGAGACGCTGCTAAGCATGCTGGAAGGTCTCCAGGCTCTCCGCTCCTCCCTGGCGGACAGCTCCGAGGACTCTGCCGAGGAGGAGGGGCAGGGCGACGGGGCGAAGGCGGTCAGAGACACATGACGCATAACGACCTGGAGCCGGAATGAAAAAGTCGAGGACTGAATGCACGTTATTAAAAAAATGCTTATTTCTGTTCCCTCTTGAAAGTATTCCAAGGTTAGAGAATGCGTCTGAATGAGTCTAGGTCTGTCTGCTGTGCTCTAAAGCTCTCTGATTCTAACTTCCAGAATGAAATACGTTTCTTTCCCCCCCCCCCCCCAAAATAGAGCTGTGTCTTTTTAAGAAGTCTTGTTAAGTGTCTTGTTAAGAAGGACCATCTAGTTTATATCTGAGTCCACTTTCCCCTCCTTATTTACCCAAACAGTCCAACTGGGATGAGTTCATTGCAGGTAGGCGTATAGCCAGCACTCTCAGAGGCTAATCAATAAGTCAATGGGCTCCTTCCCCGGTCTCCCTGCAAGGAGTGGCATGACAGCAAAATCAACAGAATGGATAGCCTCGTTCCAAACAGAACACCGGTGGAGGAGGCCGAATAACTGGATGAGTTATGGCTCTAAGTGCTCCCCGAGTTGTAACGCTGAAGCGAGGACAGACTCTCGGCCGACGTTCCCGGTGCCTCGCTAATGGTTACGTATGTGAAGCCGCCGGTCGATGGCGCAACGGCAACGACGTGCGGTGGCGGTGGTGTTTGTTTTTTGTGTGGGGGGTGCGGTTTCATCACGTGTAATAAATGACTTTTTCGTATCTTGGCGTCAAACAGGGGTTTTCATTTGATTTCCAATCACAGCCGAGTCTCTGTTCTATACGTTTGCATGGGACGATGGGTGCCTTACAGTACAAGAATGACACGAACGAGTATTAACAGTCGAAAAACAGACACCTTAACGAGTGCAAAGGTGCAGGCTGCATCACAAGACTGACAATCTGTGAAATGAAATCAATCCCCGGAAAGAGGCGTTGGAATTTCAGATTGTCTGTGCTTGAGACCCCCCCCCCGTCCTCTGTCTTAAGCATCAGGCGTGCCCATTTCCCAGGGATGCAATTCACTCCAATCAAAGTGGAGGTACTTCTACAATGAAACACCTGCACGTCGTGAACGATAAGAAAGCTCTCCAGAAAACAGCCATGCGGTCAGTAAATCAGATGGCCTGATCAATGTTGCCGTGGACTGAACATTGTTTTGCTTGGTAGGTAATTACCAAGCGCCTCTTTGGACAGGAGGTAGGCAATGTGCAGATGTGCTCGCTGTGCAAGTTAAGGCAGTGGATGCTGGGAAGGGTGATTTGTTTCCCAGAAGGCTGTTCAGTGGCGGTTCTGTCTGATGAATGGTGTTTTTATCTGTCCCCGCGTCCTCATCAGACCCCAGCTCAGAGGCAATGTTTGGCATGGACCCTATTCCCACCCCCCCAACAAACACACACACAAACTCACACACACACAAACTCACACCCACACACAGACTCACACACCACATCACCACTCACCCCATGTGCTCATGCCTTCGTCGGATGTTAATGGCTGACGTTGTTCTACGAGAAGAATTACACGTGATGTCGGCCTTGGAGCTTCTTGCCTGTCATTACTGCTGCGATTCAAGACATCCACGATCTGCGATGGAGAGGATTCAGATGAATCGTTTCTGATGAACGTTCAACAGCATCGCAGACTCCCCTCTACTTCGTATGGACATATTGGAACAGCAGATGGCATTGTTGTCAAATAAAGATGGCTCACGCCGCAAATGATGTCATGCAAGTCTTTTCATTTGGCTGCGGTTGCTTCATTACGTAAGTATTTCATTTATCAGATCACTTTCAGGTCTGATGCACTTGGAGTTGACAGCAAACAAACACATTCCGCACTGCGTTTGTTCTTCGGGATATGTTTCATTTGGCTGTGAAAGCAAATCTGAACCGTCCTCTTACTTTTTGTTGTTGTTTTTTGGGGGGAGGGGACGACATCAACTCCAATCACCCACGTCCACACCAACATCAAATGACTTCCTGTGGCAATCCATGGTCCCCAGCTAGTCTCTGGCTCCATCCCCCTGCGAGAAACGGCAGAGACATGTCGCACTTATTCAGTGTGTCTCGCCCACCAGCACTTAAATCCCGCTCGATCTACATGTTTCTCTG
This sequence comes from Plecoglossus altivelis, assembly GCA_036571765.1. NCBI lineage: Eukaryota > Metazoa > Chordata > Actinopteri > Osmeriformes > Plecoglossidae > Plecoglossus > Plecoglossus altivelis. The sequence continues at coordinate 4,072,799 of BROE01000017.1, read as the reverse complement.
CAAATAGCCAAAGGTGCAATCTTTGTGTCAGCGCTGTGATAACAAGCTTGTGATGTAGAATGCAGGAGGGGTAACACACTGTTGCTCTATTCATAACTTGGCTGGTGAGTTTTATGGATGGCAGAGCCGAAAACGTACTTGCTCAACGGTTTGGCTTTGCATTCTCGGTTGCTTCTGCGGTGCGGCTAGAATGACACAAGCAGGGCAGCACGGTGATGACTTATGAATAATTTAATCGAGTATTACAAGACATGAAATAAGTGAGGTTGAAAACCTATCAATAAGCTTCCAGCCCTTTTTATGAGCAATTCAGAATTAATGATATGTAAAATAAGATTCAGACCAGCAGGAAGATACAATACCCTCAGCCAAGTCACCTTCCTCCCCTGCCTCTCTGCCTGCCTGCCTGCCTGCCTCTCTGCCTGCCTCTCTACCAGCCAGCCTACCTCTGCCTGCCTGCCTGCCTGCCTGCCTGCCTGCCTGCCTGCCTGCCTGCCTGCCTGCCTCCCTGCCTCACTCTCTGCCTGCCTGCCTGCCTGCCTGCCTGCCTGGCCCTGCCTCTCTGCCTGCCTCTACCAGCCAGCCTGCCTCTGCCTGCCTGCCTGCCTGCCTGCCTGCCTGCCTGCCTGCCTGCCTGCCTGCCTGCCTGCCTGCACCCACCCTCCCTCCCTCCCTCCCTCCCTCCACCCACCCACCCAACCTGCCTGCCTGCCTCTCTGCCAGCCAGCCAGCTTGCCTGCCTGCCTACCTAACTGCTTGCCTTTGCCAGCCAGCCAGCCAGCCTGCCTAACTGCCTGCCTCTCTGACTGCCTGCCTGCCAGCCTACCTGCGTGCCTCCCTGCAGCTGTCTGCAGCGTCTCACATAGAAGGAGATGAGCTCTGGGGAATAGTCATGTCTCAAATGGCCGCTCTCATGTATCCTGGTAAAAAGAACGATGACGTGCTATTTGATATAAAAATATATCAGCTGTCTTGAGAGGAGTGCCACTGCAAAACCCCCCACTGCAATCCTACCATCAAAGATGAGCGACTCCGTACTCCTTTCTGGAAACAGACACTACAACACGCAGTACAAGCCTACAGCGGCCTTTCCTCACGTACGGTTTCTCGGCCCGTGTTTTTGACGGAAGACCTCGAAACAGACCGTGGGGATGGAGCTACGCCGCGGACGAGGCTGATGCGATCCAGAACGCCAGAGCCCAGAAGTTACCAGCAAGCCCTCCGGACTAGAACCCCGGTCGACGGCTGGACCCGGCCGTGGTGGGAGGCCCTGCTGGAGGGTTCGACAGCATGCAGAGAGGGACTGTACGGCAGAAGCCAGCCAAGTCCACCCCTATTTATAGGCACAGGACGGCTAGGGCATCACCTTGGGGCATTGCAGTGTACTGAACTGTCTTCCCTTGAAACTGAACACCGACTTGCACATGCGAGAGAACTTCAGACTGCAGTGGTGTGGAAGTACTGTGGGAGAGATGGAAGCTCTGGGTCTTTTTTTTTTTGTGGCTTCAGACATTTCGCCAGTCGAGTTCCACTGACCTCCAGGTTGCATGAAAATATAATTGTGGCCCTTTCGCCCCCTGATTGAGTATCTGGAGTGACATGGAGTAAAGATCATGAAAGCCAAGTAGTAATTTACATGCATTTCCTGCTCTATTGACACTACAACACGAACACTGAGATGGAAAACTACAAGAAGACGATGAAGGGAGGAAGGCTTAATGAGATGGTAATTAGTGGTTAGTAGGCACAAATTGTCAACTGCGGTTAATCAATTCAAGTTCAATTGCAGCTCATGTAACAATTTCAGACCAGTATAGTTTAGCAGAGCATAAGAGAGGAGCTTTATCTGGAATTTCAACCAATCCAAAATGGCCTCATTAACTGTCTCCAGATTCGCCATTCTCTGGAAGCTTCTTCAGTCATATCTCGTTCGCATTCGCACCTTTCAACTGAGGTTCTTTTCCTACGGCAGACACAGTGTATATCTCGGAGAGAGGAACACCGAGACGAAGGAATGTTTGAGAAAGCAGAACATTCCTAATTAAAAATTGCCGGGGTAATTTGTTTCGCTCTCTAAGCACTGATATTCTGCCGGTGGGTTATTCTGCCTCTGACAACACAGGGATGTTAAAGTCAAATTACCGTTAATATTCTTCTATGCTGTTGCACCTTAGCTACTGAATGTTAACACCATGGTATAGGAAGAGGCCTTTCCTATTACAGCGTTTTCCTTCCAGTTCTAACGCAACATACTCATCCTCACCGTGCAAAAGCCATTGGATGGCGAAACGTACGTACTAGTCTAGTCTTTTTGAGAGAGGGTGCAATCTTTTTCACAACACAGTGTTGAAGTGTGCAACCTGGTCCGTAGGATAAATAAACCAGAAATAGGCCAAATAGGAAATAATCGTCTTAAGTCTTAATGTCTTCGGTGCGAGAATGAAAAACTGAACTTTTTGTTGGTCTTTTCGCTTCCCCCGAAATAAATTCCAAATGTCCCCGTCTCCCAAAATATAAAGAGATGAATAAAAATAATCAGGGACGGCTGCCAACAAAAGAGATGTCTGTTTGACACCACAAGGTCATTCCATCATCTTCAGCTCAGAAATGTTTGGCGTAAACAGCCTTGAAGTGAAGAGTGCCTTGTCAAAGGATTGCTCAAGCACATCTCTAAAGGACAACATTGACTTGGCCTTGAGCTGCCTGCCTGTTGGTCACAGTATTGTAATGAAGATGCATCTTGTCGTGGCCTTGAAACTTCTGGGTTCAGCACTGTTTCACCATGCCCTTTATGTTGGGATTCTATTCATGTTTGCTCTTTCAATTCCATTTACTTTCCTCTGTTCTTGGATGTATATTCCGTTCTGGCGTATGTACATTTGTTTAAATTAGAGCTGTCGTTAGCGTTGGAGTGTAACAGACCATAAACAGACCCAAATCATCTGGTACCGCAGAGTACGGTACAACCGCAATACCGAAGGGTCAAAAGAGGGCGATTTTCCTATGATGAAACGTTACCACTTAGCATCGTTACCTAAGATGATCAAAAATAGTAGCCAGCTTCCTAAGCGTTCAGGTTCCAGCCATGTGGAAAGGACAGCAGGTTCCGCCTCAGGTCTTTGGTTCAGCACCAGTGGAAATGATGGCCTACCTTCTTAACAGCTGCCCAAACTCCATCATAACTAGGATGTTAAAACAATTGCAGCACGGGGTCTTTTCTAGGACAGGATGTGACTTACCCTGTTGTATGTTGGCAGTGTTAAGCCTCGTGTTCTCTTCGCGATCTGCAACTCCCCCTGTCCGATGGGTCGACAAGACCCCACCCTCAACCCTGAAATAAAGCAGGTTGATTACATTTTGGCCCTGGTACCCTTTCGGGAATCAGAAAGATTTCGTTTCGTCTGAGTTCAATCAAGCACATGTAATCTAAATGTCTCATTGTGGGTGTGCATGTTTGCGCGTGACACAGTTTCGGGTCATTCTGGCCACCGAAGAGAACGCAAGGGTTTACCCTGTTTGTGACGCTGTGTGATAGCAAGGCTTCTAGGCCAGACTCTAAGAGCGACCTTAGGAACCTCACGAAAGGTCAAGGAGCAACGCAGTTCATGCCTTGAGCACGCACGACCCCGCCCCCCTTGTTTCCCTATCGCGCACCTGCTTCTCCCGCCTGTCCCGCTGGCTGCCGCGTGAGGAGAAACCAGCTTGGCATTCTGCCACCGCAGTTTTTTTCTGCTCCCGCCGAGAAGGCGGCGGCATCTGCGTTGAAACGCAGCGGTGGGCTGTCGTTCCCAGCGTGCTCGTCCAAACAGCGGACGGAAGCCTCTCAAGACGCAGGCTCTCTCGTTTGTGTTCCCTTGAATTATTCAAACAGATCGCTCTCCTCCGCGCATCCCCACTCCACCTTTGTACGAATGCACACAAACACAGCGTGCGAAGGTTTCCCTTGAACGTCTAATCCTCCGTCGGCCTTCCGAACCGATGCTGCGTTTTTGACAACCCTCCACTTCCAGTCTCTGTCTCGGGCTTAATATTATTTTTATTTTTTACAGACCGAGTACACATACACATATCATTCTTTGTGTCCAGACCGTGGAATGGCTCCCCTGTATTAGGTCATCAGCCAAAGGCTATTAGGCTACATCTGAAGTCTGGATGTCGCTGGAGAGAAGATAAATGGCGAGAGGGAAACACATTTTATCAATAAGTCATTGAACTGTCAGTGAAAACCTGGTGGGCTGCCTGTTTCATCCAAGAGGGACAGAAAATGAGAGCCCATCATCAAGGCCAGCGGTGATATATATATATTTTTTTCTGTTCAGGCCACTTTAGTGGAGAACACCTATTGCCTACAGAGTCAACTTAATTTGCCAGAGAGGCTGAGGATTGCTAGGATGAAGGTGTCTCCGATGTTCACTTTCATCTCTGCGCCCCTCCCACTCTCTGACCATCCTGCTCTGTATTCAGCACTGGGTCTACTCCTCATGCCCACCCCTGCTTCGGAAAATAAAAGGGGTTAGCCTATCAAGCTAAGTTGCGGCGTGACGGTTGGTGTCCGTCATCCCCCTCTCATCTCCGTTCACCCACCTGTGGTCTCGAACCGCGGTTAAACCGCGCGACAGGGCCGCCGAGCGCGTTAACGACCACGCGGGCGGACACTGTTTACCACCGGATTTCTCATCCTTAATTAGCCGACGTCGACCCTCGTTTCCTCGACCAGCCTGAGGAACCGGGAGGGGGAGGGGGGCGGGGGGCGGGGGAGGGGGGCACGCATCAGAGCACTCCTGCCATGCACTTGCCAGTTTCCCTGGCAGGCTGAAGCCCTAACGTCGACTTGCGATGCGAAACGCAGAGCCACTCCGAACGGTCACATGTCTGGCAAGGCCCACGTCTAATTTCACAGGCTCCAGCTCTGAGTAATGAAGCCGCGACTGGAGACGCAACCTGAAATAAGCAACTCTTGGTTTGGTGACGCTTGACGACACCGATTTGCGGTTGCGTAGAGAGAAGGGGGGGGGAGGAGGGCGAAAGTGTTTACTTTGTCAAATCTCAGCTTCATAAATGTTTAACCGAGTGGCAGTTATATTGAGTCGAGTCCAATCCATTGAGTTGCATGCAGCACCTCGCAGGAGAGAATGCAATTTAGAGTAACCATCTGGAGAACAAAGACCGAAGTCAAATTACTTTTTACCGACTTAATTACTGTAGATTGCAGATGGGTTGGACTTCATCAGGGCGTCCTCTCTGCTCTCTGTGCAAATGTGGAACGCTGCGTTTGTCTGTATGTAGGCCATTTTATTCCCTGAGGCCTACAACTTGTGTGTGTAATACTGTGGGTTCTAACAAACCATGACGAAAGAAAAGCACCGCTCAGATCACCGTGGTGACTGTGTGTTGACGAGCACAACAAAGGCCTGTTTGTGAGGCAACGTACAGTCGCTCGCGTGTCCAGTAGGCCTGTAACCTACTGTACTGTAATACTGTAGATTTAATTTCGCCACTAACATGTTTTTTTGTTTTTTTGGAGTGTTGACAGAGAGACTTGGTATCAAGTAATTACGATATATTATTATGTTGCACGTGTTTTTCCCTGTCCAGTTCTAACCTATGACCTCTGACTGCTTGAGTCCTACTAGTAAGCTACTAACACTTGAAACACATTGACATCAATTGATTTCTGTATAACTACCTAAGGGTTTAGGTTTGGCCGTTCCTCTTTGGGAAAGTTCCAGAATGACCCAGACGTGGCCTTCTGTCTGATGACAGCCTAGCGCTTCTGCTATACACTTTCTGCGTCCTTCACTTATTGTTCTTTGAAAGTGCAGGAAAGAGCCTATGACATTTACACAGAAAGAGCCTGTTGAAGTCAGAATATCACCTAAGTGTGTCTGTGTGTGTGTGTCTCTGTGTGTGTGTGTGTGTCTGTGTGTGTGTGTCTGTGTGTCTGTGTGTGTCTGTGTGTGTGTGTGTCTGTGTGTGTCTGTGTGTGTGTCTGTGTGTGTGTCTGTGTGTGTGTCTGTGTGTGTGTGTCTGTGTCTATGTGTCTGTGTGTGTGTGTGTGTCTGTGTGTGTGTGTCTGTGTCTATGTGTCTGTGTGTGTGTGTGTCTGTGTGTCTGTGTGTACGTTATGTGGCTGAGGCAGCTATTCTACATCCTTACATCCTTCGGATGATTCTAGAACATAGTTCAAGCCTAATAGTCGAATGTCTAAAGAGAGGTTTGTTTTAAATATGTCAAGAATATAAAGTGGCACCCAGGAAACAGCAACGTCATGTGTTTTGAGGTCACAGGTATAAACCAGGCCTTCACATCAGGCTTTACCTCCTGCCAGATCTAACGCCTCATATGCTCGGCTCTTGTATTCTATTCATTCAAACTATTGATCTGTTTACCATATTTTTAGCACTTCATCCATTAGTTTCTGGCGGCTTCAAGGCTTGTTCGACACCTTCATTAACTCTGCTGTTGATTCAAATTGCATCTTTAAAGCCGCGTTTCTCCAACGGCGGTTTTGTTACAGATTTTGCTGTTCCGTGGCCAGGCTGGGATATTTGTGCTCTGGACGCTACTGCAAGTTCTCCTGAAGGTAGCCTCAGACGAGGGCTTGTGTGCTCTCCTGAAGGTAGCCTAAGACGAGGGCTTGGGTGCTGTCCTGAAGGTAGCCTCAGACGAGGGCTTGTGTGCTGTCCTGAAGGTAGCCTCAGACGAGGGCTTGTGTGCTCTCCTGAAGGTAGCCTCAGATGAGGGCTTGTGTGCTCTCCTGAAGGTAGCCTCAGACGAGGGCTTGTGTGCTCTCCTGAAGGTAGCCTCAGACGAGGGCTTGTGTGCTGTCCTGAAGGTAGCCTCAGACGAGGGCTTGTGTGCTGTCCTGAAGGTAGCCTCAGACGAGGGCTTGTGTGCTTTCCTGAAGGTAGCCTCAGACGAGGGCTTGTGTGCTGTCCTGAAGGTAGCCTCAGACGAGGGCTTGTGTGCTCTCCAGAAGGTAGCCTCAGACGAGGGCTTGTGTGCTGTCCTGAAGGTAGCCTCAGATGAGGGCTTGTGTGCTGTCCTGAAGGTAGCCTCAGACGAGGGCTTGTGTGCTGTCCTGAAGGTAGCCTCAGACGAGGGCTTGTGTGCTCTCCTGAAGGTAGCCTCAGACGAGGGCTTGTGGCTGGTGTGCTGCTCCTGAAGGTAGCCTCCCTGAAGGTAGCCTCAGACGAGGGCTTGTGTGCTCTCCTGAAGGTAGCCTCAGACGAGGGCTTCTGTGCTGAAGGTAGCCCAGACGAGGGCTTGTGTGCTGTCCTGAAGGTAGCCTCAGACGAGGGCTTGTGTGCTGTCCTGAAGGTAGCCTCAGACGAGGGCTTCTGTGCTTGAGCTATGCCACAAGTGCCGTCCCTCCTCTAACCTCCATTTGTTCTCCAGCGCACGGAAACAAACGGAATCATTTCCCGGGTCTATAGAGGCCCTGACATGCCATTCACATAGAAAAGAGACGCAGGAATCGAGTAGTTCATCAAATCTGCGATGGGGCGATATTCTACAGGGGCAATAATTGGGAAAGCGAAACATCTCTGCTCGTAAAATGGAACCGGCAGGGATTCTGGCACCTTTCGGTCATATTCTCTAAGTGAGTATCCAGGCAGGGTTGCCAGACATTACATGCAGTTATGGGATGGATCAATATCATCTGACATGCTTCTCTATGCTGCTGTAGATGGGCACTGACAGGAAGCTATAATGACCGCCACCTCGGAGTCGCCTGTGAAACAAGTCCAGTAAATAAAAAAGCTATCTTAACACACTCATGGGCATGTAATTCAATCTGTCCGATTGAGTTACGATCTTTCTTGATGAACACGTCAGCTCCAAGAGAAGAGCTGTTCTACTGTAGGCAACGCGTAGAGCTTTTGTACTTTTCCAACTGGCCTAAATCCTTCAGCACGCGGCGCGCAACTCCTCTGCAATACATCTTTTAAGAGCTGGAGGCTGCAGAGCCCTCCACTGCTAAAAGCCATCTCCTCTAACAGGAACTTCAAATAATACATGTTTTGCTATTGCAAGCAACATGAAGCATAAGGGGTCAGGTTGATTTGAGGTTCTTGATATAGGCTGGATGTGGGCTAGGATGAGATGAGTTTTAGACTGTAGATCAAGAACAGGTCTACATGTAAATCGTAAAAACGTAGTCTAAAACCGTGTTTAATCCCAGGCCAAAACATTTAAAGATCGGATTGCACAATCATTTTAAATGCATCGATGGGTGTTGTGTTCCATAAATAAGTTTAAATCATTTGTGTCATTCTAAATCAATTGAAGCGTTTTAACTACTACAGACATAGCAAAACTTTCTGCTCATCAGCACATTCTCCGCGGCCAACCAATAACTGACCCACCAGAGGTCTGATCCATACAGGTTCATCTTCTCTGGTCTCCTTGACGCCATGCGGACACCACTAGTAGCGCCGTTCACTAGCCCACACGTCTGCAGCGGCAGGATGGAGCGAATACTCTTATAATTCAACGTCAGATCAAGTTTGATCACCGTCCCCCTGCTGGTCCAAATGGATGATTCTTATTCACAATAAGATCCGCTTCTTGCTCCACCACCATCTTTGCGATAAGTCGGTGCTTTTTCTCTCTCTCTCTCTCTCAACCAGACACGGCAGGAGATTCGCTCTGCAGTTTCACTTGCACGTTCTGCTGGTGCACGGAGAGGGACTCACACATCTGGCGGATTTTCTTTGCGCATAAGCTTGTGTACATGGTTTTCCTATTCTACACTCGTTTGAGGAGTTGATTTGAGTCGCTGGAGAAAATGGGGCATCGTATAAGAGCGACTGTCCTATTTTTACTATGGCTTTTCGGTAAATCGCTTGCAGGATTTCCAAATCAGATAAATATAGGTAAGTTTCATTTAAATCTATTCTTGTGTTTTATTTTCATTTTTTTCATTAGGCAAAGTACGGATTGGTCTTTCTCACATACATTGATTAGGCAAATATTTGCATAATTAATTGCCAAGTTGGTTGACAGTAAGGAAAGGTAAAATCTAATTGCATGCGCTCCAAAGTGGGGGGTAGGGTACAAAATGCAGCACAAGTTCCTCATAGACTATTGAACTAACATTTTTATACATAGAACTTTCACTCTTTGTACATCATTTCACTTAATTTAGAATGCTAAACATAAAAAAGGAGCGGGGGCTATAAAGAACCGTTAGAAATAAAGCAACTCAGGAAAAGATGAGTGGGACCCTTTTAAGCTCCGTATCATGCTGACTTTAACGGGGTTCTCTATGGAAGTATATGGAGTTAAAAGGCGTCTACTGCGCTTGTTATAAATGGTTGAATAGCAGCCTTTTTGAGCATACAGGTTAGGTAATGTCTACTCGGCTTCATGTGTTAGAATGCTGCGGGTGTGCAGATGATCCTGTGCAGATTGTATTGTATTATCTGTGATAGAGTTAGAGTTAAATATGTAGTGCAGACTGATATCTGAGTGGAGCAACAACTCATTGTGTTGCATTTCTTCACCATTAAACCCCTTTTCTTAGGTGGTCTATTTATGCGCTCCACGGTACAAGAGCACAGCGCCTTCCGATTTGCGGTCCAGTTGTACAATACCAATCAGAACGTGACAGAGAAGCCGTTCCATCTCAATTACAATGTAGACAACCTCGAATCGTCGAACAGCTTCTCCGTCACACACGCATGTGAGTACAGCAACCTAACGTTATTATCAATTGTTTGTCAATGCTGACAAAAAAAAGGCAAATGTATGTTTGTGTATTGTCAAACTGTGCATTTCCCTGTAAAAGTCACTGCCTCCGACCCACCATCACAAGCAGATGTCCAATGTCTTTCACTTGAGCATTTATGAAGCACCAAATCATCACGCACAAAGAACATTGGCCGAGAAAATCAGAAAACCCTACATTTTCTCAAAGGTGTTGTTGAATAACATATATGAAAGGCCACCCTATCCACAAGTGAATGTATTTTTGTGTGTGTAGTAACAACAGTGGTTATTACTCTATTTAGGCCTATGGGAAGTTCAGGAGTAGAGTTTAGGGACATGGTAGTTTCAGATTTTTACATTCATCATTTATATGGGGACTCTAGCTCCCCTACTGTCCAACTTTCCAATGAACTCTGCCAAGACAGACACCTGCATATCATCCATTTTAATAAGCTATAACTCCTACAAGCACTACTGGGACTGCTAAAGGCTGAGTTTCTTATCTGGGCACAGCAGACCACTCTAACTCAACCATGGTGCCACTCTGATCCGTACATGCATTTACAAATACAACCGCAGCAGAGCGACCCCCATCTAGCCCCTCTATCAAAACGAATTGTATTTGCACGACCCTTTTTTCTCTCCGCAACAAGCGATGCCACCGTGGGCTTTGCCGACGCCCCAATGAGCGGCACGCGGGGGAATAGATAAGCGAACGACGGAGGGACGGTTCTTGCGTTGACGACGGCTGCTGCAGCTGCAGCGCCGGTATCTCGTTACGGTGATGAACAGCAGCAGGTGTGTGTCTCTCCCTGCACTGGCAGTGCCGAGCAGCCCGTTGCCGGGTTAATCAAGGTTAACGGAGCACCTCGGCGATCAGCTCACGGGATTGGAGGATAGGGCCATCTCACACGTTCATCGTCCAACCAGCCACATCCTTTTCTTCTTCTAATTCTGTGTGGGGGACGGGTGCAGGTGGGACTCCAGTCGAAATGCTTCATGCGTTGTGTTAATCGATATTCAGTCATGGCAAGAATTGCTTGCTGTCCTCTTGATGGAAGTGTTGGTCGTTTGAGTGATGAGATGGACAAATCTTGCTGACTTGCCCCTGGCAACCATGGAGGCACCAGGGAGTCAGAGGAAGGGGGGGGGGGAGCGAAGGCCGGGGTTTGTTGTGCAAAGATCCCACTCATGGCAGTCACTGCCCACCCCCCACCCCCCCATCCATTCCCCACCCCCACAAGCAGATTATTCTGCAACTGCAAAGTGAATTCAGTCGTCCGATGTCCATGTCACCTCTCATGGGAACAGAAGACACGGATGTGTGTATTCTTTCATACCTTAAGGGCTTGTTTATGAAAATGGATGAGTCTTATGACTTGGGGTTCAGGTTTAAATCGACATACTGTTGGTCTTTGAGTTTGAGGCTATGTCTTGGCAAGGCCTGTTTAAATAAAAAACCTACTCATTCTTTAACGTATTTTGTGAGCAACCATGCGAGCGATCGTCGACGTGTCGAATCATGAACGAACACCGTTGATTACAGTTACTCAACGCTCATTTCGTCAAGCGAAATGTTTCACGGTTTCGGCAAAATCAGATATGTTGTCAATTTGTAAGTGCCCTTTGAAGTTAATACGGAAGCCGATGGATATACATTATGTCCTTTATCTTCGAGCAGCATGTCTTCAGAACTTGACATTTAAGTACGAAGCAAGCCCGGGAAAATTCGAGGCTAAAACGTTTTGTTAGATCTGCCTTGCACGTCAGCACTTCTCAATTACAGGCCCAGAAGGGTTGAAGCGTGTTCATGTTATAGAAGGTGTTTTATGACTATATAGCTCTGCTAAATTGATTTCAAATAACAGTTAATGACGCCTTATAGTCTTTACTATTTAAACTTAATCGCGCTCTTTCTGGTTTATTTTGAATCCATACAAACTGTGATATTCATTCCGTCTGTGTGGAATAGCTTTGTACCGCGCATCTGGCACTGTCGTATACTTCCACGCTGAAAGTTTGCTCAAAGATTGAGATTAATGTTGTCCATTAATGCTAATGTTATTCAATGGATGATGCACTGGGTCCTCTGTTTTTAAAGTCACTTTCTTATTTTAATGATCTAATCCCCCCCCATTTCTGAGCCACGTGCTTTACCCAGAACTCCAGCATCGCAGATGGGATATTAGCTCTGATAATGGAAGGTAGCAGATGGCTGTTATTCAACTTACATAAACAAAACAGAACACAATTATATTCAAAGGATTTGGGTTCATGACTGTAAAAAAAAATTGCAAAGAAATAAAAAAGAATAAGAACGTAATGTGTGGATTCCAAGTAAACAAGGACGTGGGTCTTTCCTTTAGAGGGTTCAACCCTTGAATACCATGTTTTAGTCCGACAGCGATCAATAACGTTGCGTACACGCTATAATGTACTCATTCATTTTCTGCTGCAAGGCTGTAATGGGAGTGCAGTACGGGGTTTGGAGCTGAATACCATCTGGTTCCACTGTCCTTTCCTAGTTGGGGCAGGATGTAATGATAGCCACAAATCCCTATTGACATTTGACTCTGTTATTGGCTGTGCGGATCGATAGGCTGAAGGCTACAGACCAGTCCTGGTGCAGCACTGCTACTGTCTCTGCTATGGTACAATACTGTCTCTGCTATAGTACAATACTGTCTCTGCTATAGTACAATACTGTCTCTGTTATAGTACAATACTGTCTCTGTTATAGTACAATACTGTCTCTGCTATAGTACAATACTGTTTCTGCTATAGTACAATACTGTCTCTGCTATAGTACAATACTGTCTCTGCTATAGTACAATACTGTCTCTGCTATAGTACAATACTGTCTTTGCTATGGTAAAATACTGTCTCTGCTATAGTACAATACTGTCTTTGCTATGGTAAAATACTGTCTCTGCTATAGTACAATACTGTCTCTGCTATAGTACAATACTGTCTCTGCTATAGTACAATACTGTCTTTGCTATGGTAAAATACTGTCTCTGCTATAGTACAATACTGTCTCTGCTATAGTACAATACTGCCTCTGCTATAGTACAATACTGTCTCTGTTATAGTACAATACTGTCTCTGTTATAGTACAATACTGTCTCTGCTATAGTACAATACTGTCTCTGCTATAGTACAATACTGTCTCTGCTATAGTACAATACTGTCTCTGCTGTAGTACAATACTGTTTCTGTTATAGTACAATACTGTCTCTGTTATAGTACAATACTGTCTCTGCTATAGTACAATACTGTCTCTGCTATAGTACAATACTGTTTCTGTTATAGTACAATACTGTCTCTGTTATAGTACAATACTGTCTCTGTTATAGTACAATACTGTCTCTGCTATAGTACAATACTGTCTCTGCTATAGTACAATACTGTCTCTGTTATAGTACAATACTGTCTCTGTTATAGTACAATACTGTCCCTGCTATAGTACAATACTGTCTCTGTTATAGTACAATACTGTCCCTGCTATAGTACAATTCTGTCTCTGCTATAGTACAATACTGTTTCTGCTATAGTACAATACTGTCTCTGCTATAGTACAATACTGCCTCTCCTGTGGTACAATACTGTCTCTGTTATAGTACAATACTGTCTCTGCTGCGGTACAATACTGTCTCTGCCATAGTACAATACTCTCTGCTCTCTGCTGTAGTACAATACTCTCTGCTGTAGTACAATACTCTCTGCTCTCTGCTGTAGTACAATACTCTCTGCTGTAGTACAATACTCTCTGCTGTGGCACTACAGCTTTGGGGTCTGGACAGATCTGCTCTCGGTCAACTCTGTCAAAATCCGCCAATATGTCAGCATGCTACCGTTCGACCTTTGACTTTTCCATTACGGATGCACCGAACAAACACACTGCTTCAGCAAATCAGCTCAATCTATCACAAGAGCGCAAAACACACGATGAACTGACTGTGTCTCTACAGCCATTCACTCGGATTGCACAGTGTTCACATTAAAAAACAGCCAGTTATCATGGTCTGAATTGAATCCGGTCGTGATGAGCACCTTGCCCCAGGGGTGTACCGATTGTGTTGGGAGGGGATGCAGAGATGGGGAGGAGCGTGTCCATTAAGGCTGGAGGTCGGGTCAGGGAGGGTGGGGGCAGTTGGCTGAACACAGCCCCTGGGTGGATGACTCTACAGTCCCAGTCGATATTGTTGTGGTCTGACTCACAAAGGGACGGAAGATTCGATGTAGTGGTGGGAAGCGACGAACACACAAGAACTTGGATACCTACAATAAATCTCACCTATCCTGGCAAGTGAGACCACAAATGCCAGAGAAAAAGATGCCTCATAATTACTTATACATGCAGCTTTCAGTTCAGTTCTATGAATACTTTGTCAGGTGGGGGAACTAGATCAAGGTAAACTAGAAGGAACATAAATGCTGTTTTCAGCTTAAAACGTATTTCTAGAACTGCTGACTAAAGGAACAATCCCAGCCATCACTTTGTATGGAGTATGACAATTCTACGTCATCCATTTTTTAGGGACTCGCTTCCTGTTTACACATGAAATCCACATTGGTCTTCGTGAACCACCGCATGGAACTTCCATGTGTGTCATTTGGTCATATTTCACGGAGTCAATTATTTATTTACCGTTCAATAAGGCTGCTAATCTCCCCCGCGCCCTGCGTGTGACTCAGCTAGCATGCTGCTATCATAACCACAGTGACGCCTCAGCTGCCATGCTGTACCGCAGGTCTGCCTTGCACCACTGCATTGTGGAGTCTCGCTAAAGAAGCGGTACACTGATTCCCTCGTCGAACGACATCTGACGCGCGGCGACTGGCTAAAGCAACATCAGTGATTTGATTAACTGTCAGCGGGAGTGTCGGATGTGGCGCAGAGCGAGATCAGCGCGCAGCGTGGCGTCTTCGGAAATTAGCCTGCCGCTGCTAACGCGCCCCTGGGTCCAACTGCGGGGCCACAGCAGAAGTACCTAGAGTACCCAAACCGCTCAATCGAAATATTCCCCTAAAATCTGGAAATGTTTGAGCAATTAAAGCGAAGGTTGAAATGATCTCCCCAGCACCCATTGTTGTCAGACGGTCGGGCATTAGCGCTAATCGGCACCCGTGGCCCTTGGCGTGACGAGAGTGCAGAGCGTAGGCGCCGGCGGTGGTTCTGGTCTCCAGGGATTGTGGATGGGTCCAGCTCAGCAGAGCGGAGAGAGGTAGGAGCCCGAGGGCAAGAAGCGTTGGTTGAGCTCACCCCATCAGTTTGAGTCAGCGGACTGCCCCCTGCGCTCCACCACCGCTGAGGGCCCCCCCCCCCCCTCTTCTTCTCTGGAAGCTTCCAGGAGACCCTCCCACCAGATAACACCACCAGGATTCATACGGTGCGGCGCTTTCTCTTCCTTCTTCTAAAACCACCAGCCGCTGTCGTTAGACACGACGCTTCAGAGTGACATACGTCCTGTTCCGGATGAACCCGCACCGATGCGCGAGGCTCCTTTTGTCATGAAGACGGCCGTGTGCGTTTGTGTGCTTCATAGAGTGCCGACGTGCTGACTCGAACGGCTTGAGAGCGAATCGAAGAGAGACTCCGCTCAATCCATTCTGCTCGCTAGAGGGCAAATTCAACAAACTGCATATTTAATACCAATATCAAAAGACTTACACTCGCAGTGAACCTAAGCTCGTAGGCTGCTGTCATCGATATATTTCTCAGGGAAAGTATCATGTTTAATGCGAGGGGATTTCTGGCCTTGATGATCTTTTTCGACCATCGAACCAGGAGACCGGGGCGTCCTCTTGACCAAAGTCGATCACAAACCAGGTCTCAGGAGCTATTTGAGTTTCCTGTTTATCCTGAGATCTCATTGCAGCTCTCGCCCGTTTGCCCCCAGAAACCAGGCCCCATCGCCAGCCTTCTTCCGCTGCGGGATAGCGAGATACAGATCAGACATCAAGGAAATCAGCATGGCTTTAGCGAACGCCTCAGGTGGTGCCTCAGCCGTTTCACCTGTGCGACTACTCTGATGAAAGCGCGTCTTCCGTCTTCCGTTGGAGGTTCTCCTGGCTGTTTAAGAGCACGTGTATCCCAGATAGAGGATTTCAGTGTCAAATTGCTTCCTCCGAGAACCCATTCGCACGTGGGCACTCGTGAATGTTGGAATGCGACGCAAAGGATGCTGTCATCAGTGTCGTCAAATTATATTACTTGGGGGTAATCCAGGGTACGTGTTTCATAACTCAACTGAAAGTCATTTGCAGATTTAGTGGCAGAGGGCTAACTATATTTACAGAGATTTACATGGTAGGTTAAGTGGCTTTCATTCTGCAATCCGTCAAAGTCAATAAGGTTGTTCACAGTATGCATAAATATTTGTTGCTACACTTTGATTAAGTCATTAATCCTTGTGTTTAGAGGAGCCTATTATTTACAGACAAATCTGATGTAGATTTGTTTGTCTGAGTTGTTTTGAAGCGCCATGCTTTTTTCTGTTCTGGACCAGTTAACAGTGACAATGTTAGGTCCTTGACCTACTTGGAAACGCAGAAGACATGAAATTTCTCCG
Organism: Plecoglossus altivelis; assembly: GCA_036571765.1. Lineage (NCBI taxonomy): Eukaryota > Metazoa > Chordata > Actinopteri > Osmeriformes > Plecoglossidae > Plecoglossus > Plecoglossus altivelis. The sequence goes on along the minus strand of BROE01000017.1, from coordinate 4,056,510 downwards.
CAGGCTACAAAGTAGCCAGCTGTTTTGTAATGTGACAGTTTGCCTCCATTTCTTTGTACATCTCCAAGTCCCAAGTGCATCCTGGGATTGGGGTGTTCTTGGACCGACGGAGAAACTTTCACGCAAAAGCATGTTAGGGAAGAAACGTCCAAAACATCTGCCACTAGAACCGGAGCCTTGTCGGATTCGATGTCCTGCCCCGGGTCGACACGCGTTCACCCCCCCAGTTTTAGCATTGGTTTCTTATTGGGTAGCATGACAAGAGCGTGTGAGCTTTGAAAGCTGCAGAGGAATCTGTTCTGACTGAAGTCCTGTTGAGAGGCGTCCCTCCAGGGACCAATAGCGCGTGACCGATAAGCGTCCGGTAGCCTGCGGATGTAAAGCGCCGTCTTTGCTGAGTCAAACCATTACGGAGTGTTTGACCACGATGGGTTTTTGACAACTGTTCAAGCCTTTTCATTCGCCGAGACAAACGCCGCGTTCTGGGTTAAACCGTCACCCCGATCGGCGCTTTTGGACGACGCACAAATTAGCTTCGAAAACACGTTCGGGCCTTATTTTGCACACAAAGCGGTTCGTCGTCACGGTGACCTCTCCTTGACCTCAGAACAAGGGCTGGAAAATGAATTTCAAGGCAAACTATTGTTTCGGTTTCCCCATCCACGTCAAGAGACATGCCATCTTATATCTTGCTATTTTGCTCGTAGTATAACACAGGAAAGAAAGAATAATTTTATATAGAAGATAAGGAAAATCTGTCTTTGCAGATTATAATATCACCTTGGCTTAAAAAACGGTCTCCCTGAATATCAGTACAGTCAGTAGCAAAATGAACAACTCCCCCCCACCCAGCAGTATTCTTGACCCCTCTGTGTTCAGTCTCTAGGTCTCGGCGCTCTGAAATGGCAGCAGTTTGCCGGGTGATCCTAAGGGCGGGTCATGGAATGTGCAGTGCCTCTTTCATCCAGTGCGTCAGAATGTGCATGCATGTCGGCGTGGCAACGGAGCGACAGTGATGACTACTGACAGGCCACAACGGCTCTGACGCAGAAATGTAACAGTCTTACGCAACGTTGGCAGCCATGGCCCCCCTGTTGCCCTGAGTCCCTGCCCTCTTTGAGCAATGTGCTTCTTCAGAAAATGGGGCCTCTCTCCCCCTTAATCGCGATCCACCAAACGATACTAGAGATTTATTCAAGGGCAACAAGCTACGAGGCACATGTGGAAAGAAGGAAAAACAAGCCAAACACACCTTTGGGCTTGTGAATAATTTAAGAGAGCTGCTTATCTAGATTTCAAGGACTAAATGCACCTTGTGTTTAATTCCAGCAGGCATTTGGTGTGCATTTACAGATGCAGTTACTGGATAGATGCAGAGAAACAGATGGCTCCCGTGCTGAACGCGCTTATGATAAACTCTCAAACAGAACAACAGTCTAGTGTGCGTGACGAACCCGAATATTTTACCGACACACGCTAATTGCAATCTAAAGATATGTTTCGAAATCCACACATGGAGATGTATTCTTATCATCTATCATTTATTCCCTATGCATTCTCTTAAGCTTTTGGGGGGGCGGGCAGTATCAAATTGTGTTTACAAAGCATTTACATAGCATTGGGTCTGACAGAATGCAGTTCAAGATACAGGACTTATTATGTTATGAAAAAAATGTATCCTGTTAGGCTGGGTTAGCAGCATTGTAACAAGCTTTTAATGCTGCGTTTCATAGTCAAACCAACAGCTGCTCTCTGGAGTAAATGAATTTCTCCGTTGCTCTATGATATTTCAAACATCTGAATCTCATTTCATACATCTGGAACATATTCGTCCTTCTTGCTTATTTCATAATTTCACACGCGTCTCGCGCTGCCTTTCGCCCCGAAATATTTCAAATATCTTACGTGTTCAGTATGGACGGGATTTAGCGGGTTGTCATTGCCAACAGCGCTTTCCGTCTTCATCTAGAAGGGCTACAGAGTTTGTCGCATTTCAAAGCGAGCTGCCTTTTAAGAACATGGCATCTGTATTGTGCGCGCTCACTCCCCCCTGCACTTCTGAAATTGTCTGAGGTCGTTGTTCCGGCAATATGCAAAGCATGTGTGGGTGGTCGTGTTTTTCTTTCTTTCTCCAGCACAGTGGAAATATTAAAGTATAATAAGGCCACAATCGCTACAAGGCTTGTCTGTTTTCCCACTTAGGATGGCTCCCACTAAAATCGTGTTGGTTTTTGTTGTGGGCAGCGCGCAACAGTAGGGCTGGGAATAGGACTAATTATTGAAGAACAAGTCTCCACATCCTGTCTCTGCAGCCGGTTGGAGTTTGCATCCAGGGGAGTCCAAGATTCTGCCAGAATTCAAGATCAATGCAATAGGAATAGGAAGTTGTCACGCACGCCCCCAACGCACGTCGTAGGGAATTCACACTGGCAGGTCCCCAAATGGCGCTCACGTGACAGACGAAATCAAACGTCGTCTTCTCGGGTGAAGGGGGCCTTTCACCGTCGCTTGTACGTTATTTGCATTCCGGGTTTGACGTGTCCCTCGTTGGCTTAGTGCCAGGCTGGCGTGCCAAAGACTCCGACGCTGTTTGTTTACGCCTTGTTTTGTTTGCATTCGGAGCAGAGCAGTTTTCTTCTCTTTTTTTTGGGGGGAACAATCTCATCATCGACTTGGGTCCCTTGTGGTTTTAAGATAAGAGTAACTATCTGTGACAACTAACCTGCGGGTAGAGTGAGAAACGCGAGCTGCCGAGGCATCCCTGTGCCTGTAATTGCGCCCTGCGAGCGATGCCGATTCTTGCCAACGGATGGACCCGGGGAATTTGACGGAAGTCTGTTCGCGCCCCCCCCCCTCGTCCCCCCGTCCCCCCTCCCCCTCCGCTCTTTCTGGGTCGCCGCGAGCAACGTACCGCGGCGCGGAACCGCGCTAGACGAGAGCGCTGAGAGACACCCGTCGGCACGAACACCGGGAGAAACGGCGATGAGAAACTAGTTCATTACGCAGTCGAACCAGTTCACTCTCTCTCTGCGGGAAGGCTCGGTATTATCTTGGGATGAAGATTTCAGAGCGGCTGACATCTTCAATCACAGGACCGGGGTTATTTTCCAGGCGCTGTAAGCTAACTGTGTCCCAACATAAATATGGAGTATGACACCCTACGTTCTTCATGCAGGCCACGCATCCTGCCTGAAGTGAAAGTAGACGTCCCTGGTGGAGGAAAAGTTGCAACCACTCAGACTCACTTTCGGAGGGCAGTGCGTTGGAAGCTCGCGGTGGAATTTCAAACGGCTTCGGTTTTACTTAAGAAACGGTTGACCTTATCACGTCGCTGAGGCCGGGATTTGCATTTAGCCGAACTCAGCACGGGGGGGGGGGGCGGGGACAGGGAGGGGGGACGCGAAGAAAGCAATGCGATCAATCAACCGTCGAAGTGAGTTCTGTATTTGAACAGATGCGTGGTGTTGCAGGCATCTACAGGCTTGTTTTAAGAGCGCGTAAGCTTGTCGCGTCATAGGCCACAGATAAAGCCCTTTTTTTTTACAAAAAAAATGCACAATTGGGTTGCGGATCCTGCTGTCTGACTAACGAACCCGGTACCCCAGCTCCAAGTCACCGTCGAAAGTTCTAAAGACTGTTGTCTTTGACAAGAAGCAATTAAGTCTGGCACCGTTTGACATGAAGGTGAACAGTAACTACCACGTTTCTGCATGGCGGTTCTGAGCCGTTTCTCCACTCTAGGGTAAGGAGACCCTGAGTGTGTGTGTGTGAGAGTGTGTGTGTGTGTGTGAGTGTGTGTGTGTGTGAGAGTGTGTGTGTGTGTGAGTGTGTGTGTGTGTGTGAGTGAGTGTGTGTGTGTGAGTGTGTGTGTGTGTGTGTGAGTGTGTGTGTGTGAACAAGCTGGTGCTCCGTTGCTCTACCTTTCTCTCTCTATGTGGTTCTTGGACAGGTACAGTCTACATGCCTGTGGGTCCCCCCCATCCTCCCCTCCCATCCTATCACCCATCCCCCAACACCATGGTCTCACTGCCGGCTGGCCCTCTTCCAAGACGTCTCCCCGAAGGAGCATCTCCCCTGCCGTCTCCCACATCAGTCGGACAAACACGCCGCCCTGCCAAGTCTGAGAGGACCAGGGGCCAGATTAGAGTAACCTCACCCTGGCAAAGCCATCCGTCATCCTCCCGTACGCTGGTGTCATTGACGTCTCCCTCTCCCCACGCCCCCCCCCCACCCCCCCCCCCCCCCCCTGCCCCGTCCTGAAAGTCTCTACAGTCGTCTGGACTTCCCGTCATCGATGTCGGAACTCTCCTTCTCACAGCTGCACTCGGTCGCGGGGAGGGCGGGGGGGAGGGGGGAGGATTGATTTCCTGACCGCCTCGCTAATGCCCGTGGCGTTACCTCGTCAGGGAAGGACAGCGGCTGCCGTCTCCGAGAAAAACAGTGAACCCGCTGGTGGTGTGTCGCCCCCCCGTCCCCCGTCCCCCCACTTTGCAGAACTCCCTTTTGCAGTCGGGGCCGGCGAGGCCGGCGAACGCGGAAGGTATGGGGGGGAGGGAGGGGGAGGGGGAGGGGGGGGTGACCTCGTACGGCTTCATCCTTGACTCAGTGAGTTGTGCGTAAGACTCACAGAAGATCCAGCAGCTGCCTGTAGGGGAGGCGCTCTGAAGTGCAAATCCCCCCCCCTTTTTTTTCTTTCTTTCTTTTTTTTTCTTCTGGAAAACATTTCAGCATGCTATGGCCGCCGGGACCACTGCAACCACCCATTAAGTTTAATGAGTTGTCAAGAAGGGGAGAGTGAGAGGGAGACGGAGGGAGGGAAGGAGAGAAAAGACGCGCAAAAGACGGTCAGGAAAAGAGACAGAGAGATAGAAAGAGACGGATGGACGAGTGGAGAGAGAGACGGCACAGAGAAAGGGACAGAGAAGGGAAGAGAGAGGGAGATGGATGGAGAGGGAGGGGAAGCGAGGGAGGGAAAGCGAGGGAGGGATAAGGTTAGAGAGAGAGTAGAGAAGCCAGTGGTACCTACGTCAGCAATAATAAAAGACAGACGGCCTCGTCAGGCTGGGAAGGTGATAATTAGCCGAGGGCGGAAAGAACAGCGGAGAATACTTAGAGAAAGTAAAGAGGAATGAAATTGAAATGGAAGGGATTTTTCATTTTTAGCGAGGAATATTAATCATGCTGTTAAAGCCTAGGTTATTGTACAGAGTGGTGGTGCTCTGAACTGGAAGCCTGATAAAAGGGTGGGGGGTTTGTAGTCATGCCTCAAATCAAGTACCTGATGTGGTGCACCCTTCGCAGCCTTCATCAGGGGGATGTTTTGCAACAGTGCCAGGCACCCGAAGAGCCAGGATGAAGGATTGCATCAATAATGCAGGAGAACTCGGTCTCAAATTACCCTTCACCTGCAATGCAACCAAGCCGTGCGCTTCTTCCTGCGCGCCAAATACTGTATGTACATTGTGTATTTTGAAAGATTAAAGGACAGGATAACACGAAGCTGTTAATGATCGTCTAAAAAAAAAAAATTTCCTTTACCCCTCCCTGTCGACTAGAAACTGGGTTTCTGTGCGGGTCCGTAGTTTAAACACAGCCTAGGTTCTTCTTCAGTCCAGAGGCGTGCGGAAGATCCCGTGTTTTCACCCGAGACCAAACCACCCATCCCCCCGTCCCCCGTCCCCCCGTCCCTCCGATGAGAACTGAGAGGTGGGATGAAGAGGCGGTTATTGACAGTCTGCGTTAGCCGTCGGCCCGGCCCGTCATCTTGTTGTCATGCAAGGCCACGCTCCCGGAGACGGACAGCGACGCACGGCGACGCCAGCGGTGCATGGGAATCCGCTCTGACATTTTCCTCATATGCTCGTCTGTTAAGCCCACCCTCCCCCCCTCCTCCTCCCCCCCATCAGCGGTCGAGGAGAGATAAATCCATTAAATTAAAAGAAGGCCCTTCAAGTTTGGGGTAGTGGGGGCGGGGTGCATTTGAAAGGGTATGAGATGAATGCGAAACAACAGGGGCTCATGGGGATTCTTGCCACGGCGCCACATCGCCGCACTCCTCTGTCGCCGGTTAGTCAGATGTGAAGATACACCATCGCTCAGGCACCTGCTACACCGTACTCATTACTAATAGAGCCTCTGCCTCCACACACACACACACACACACCCCACCCCACCCACACACACACTTACACACACACACACACACTTACACCTTCCATCCCCCCAACACACAAATACATCTGACGTGTGCAAAGAGCAAAGTGGAAGGTCGTGAACGAATGGACGGACCGAGAGATGATAGGATGATAGATGGATGGATGGCTGAATTGAGGCGTGATGGATGGGGTGGGTGGGGGTGTGTAGATATTAAAATGAGCGGCTTGATGGAAGAGTGGAGCTGAACAGTCTTGAGCCAGAGTTGTATAACATGCAACATTGAACTCTGAAATAATACATGACAGATCACGGGACCATGTCATTATTAAGGTGTCGCCAGACTTTGAAATTGCACGAGTTGAGTTTTGCCTGTCCTCCTAAAAGGCAAATCATCCTTCAGTCGCGGGCCGGCCACGCCACGCCACGCCACACCACGCCACGCCACCCCACGATCCCTCCAAAAATAACAAGCGAGCCCGTCGATACACGATAATTATTCTGACAGCTATCAAACACAGGACCACTTAATTTTTTTCTTCTTCGGGTGTCAGGTACCGTCAACATCCCGCGTTGAACACGGAAACATTTCCGTTTCCAGGTCTGTTTCCTTAAACCTGAGACGGTAGCGAGGTGAGGAGGGCAACGAGCTTGAGCTGCAAGAAGGAGACAGATGGCAAGGGACAGTGGAGTGCAGCCCCCTCCCCCCCTCCTCACCCCCCTCCTCACCTCCCCCACTCGCAACCAACATTTACAGCGGCCAGGCAAAGCCCCGTAAAAAAAAAAAAGCAGAGAGGAATGGTCGTAGCGGTACAGTACAGCTGCTCTAGTCTATTGTCCTCTTTCGTAGGTGCGAGTTCGATTAAATCTTTACTCCTTGTTACGCCAAGCACCCCATGTATTGTACACAGTGTTTACGGCCGGAGCTAATTTCCGTCCCTCCGCAGATGGCGGGGCTGATAAGAGCGTGTTATAAATCTATTTTATACCACAGCACGACCGGGGCTTCTACATTTGCATCCTGGTGTTCGGGAGGGAAGGGGGGGAGGGGGGGTTTGTCCATTAGGACTGCTGGCCAGTGCACTGATTTCTCCTATTAGTTCCTGTTGATTAACCGAGCACATACATTTAGTCCAAGGAGAAGTGAAGGGCAGATTAGACGCAGCGAGGGAGAACACACACACTCCGCTATCTGTTCAAATACCCCTCGTTCTACTATTAAGATGAATCGCCGCGATGGTTCGTCTTTGCAGTCTCATAGTCATTTTTCTCCAGTGATTAAGATTAGTCTATGATTAGCAGCACTTTCGTCGATTCATCTTGGTTTTGACGGCATTGATTAACGGAAGAGCGATTGTCTTGATGCACTGAATAACAATACGGAGTGCCACGTCCGGTATTAACCCTGGTCTGGGAGCGGGTTGACGTTCGTCCCCCCTGGTTGCTTGCCTTGTTGGTTACCCCCTGACCCCTGACCCTAACCCAACCACCCTTTGTGTTTTTGTGTCTCCAGTCTGCTCCCAGTTCTCCAGAGGGGTCTACGCCATATTCGGCTTCTACGACAAGAAGTCCATGAACACGCTGACGTCGTTCTGCGGGGCGCTGCACACCTCCTTCATCACGCCCAGCTTCCCCACGGACGCCGACGTGCAGTTTGTCATCCAGATGAGGCCTGCTCTGCGGGGAGTTGTTCTAAGTCTCCTGGACCACTACAAGTGGGAGAAGTTTGTCTACCTCTACGACACAGAGAGAGGTAACAGTGGCCTGCCACTCAAATCCAACTCCCTCTTACCCTGCAATCTGTAACCCCCCTTCCACACACACACACACACACACACACACACACAAACACACAGACACATAGATGTACACACAGTCATGCAGATACCCATGCACGCACGCACACACACACAGACTCTCTACCACGTCACACTATAACGTATTTGCGGGTTCCAGAACCTTCTATAGGTAGACCTTCCTATGATGGAGAACTCCTAGGGAGCGGTGCTCTCTCAACTGTGTCGCCTCACGTTAAACCATGAAGTATTTCATTATGCCTCTCAATATGGAAATCCCCCGGATCTCCAGTCCTCCCTCTAAATGGTCTAATACCTCTAAATCTGGGCCTGAAATGACACTCAAGTGCTTTTCCGCGGGGCTGAATGCTGGCTTCCGGAGGCAGGCAGTCAAGCAGTCCCGGCTCTGACAGGGTGAGCTGAGCGCAGGTGCCGTTTCCGCGGCGCTGCAGTCTCACTCGGAGGGGCTGCGCCTTCCCAGCGCTTTAATCCTCGCCGCTTCCTGAATATCATTTAGTCCTAATTGGATTATGTGAAGGCGGAGGAGGGGCGCAGTGTGACTTTGACGCGTCCTTCTTGCCCCTGTCTTCGCCCCCCCCCCGCCCCCCCCCACCCCTAAGCCTCAGGCAGGCACAGGTCTCCCCCAACTCTCCCCCCCCCCTGCCCTCCCCCACTGTCCTCCAAAGGTCAACATCTGGAGTAGTGGCCGCCTTAAGATGAAGTACTAACGACGTAACAATCTGTTAGAGGGAGAGCGAAGGAGACGTATAGTGTAGAGAAATATGCGATGGCCGGTGGGTAAGTGTCCAGTTGGTTTCTTAGAGTTAGCCGAGACGTCAGGTGAAGTTGCAGTTGGAAAACAACTATTCCTGTTTGTCTCATAGTACATCTCAGTTCATACTCCTTTTTGGGGCATCCTAGTTTGAGAGATTTAGTTGGCCTGGGAATCATCGATCCCAATCGGTTAACATGCAAAAGGGTCTGTCCAGCCATCACGCGTGTTATTTTCTGTGTTCCTTTATTCACAATAACATCCTGAGATAATATGAAGACGTCAACACGTACCCATAAATAGTCACTGTGTTTTGGAATATCTACTTAGCTTCGCGTCCACGAGAATCTCGGCCTTTATTGAGATATTCGCGAGAGCTTAAACGGTTCGTTCTTTGGCTACTGATCTTCTGTCCGTTTGGTTATTTGTGATCTAGTCTCCGTGCTTGATCGAGTCGGTTCGCTAAAACCGTGGGCTCTGGACGCACACGGCTTCGTCCGTGCCTGCTCACTTGAACCCGTTTTCTCATGGAATTGAAGACGCTAGTCTCCTTCCCTTCTAATCTCCTCCTGAGCCCAAGCGCTCTGATCATCTCTTCAACCTAGACGGTAGGGGCGAAGCCTTTCCCTTTAAACGTGTTCCCCCGCCTTCCAATTTCTCCCTCAGCCAGGTTAAGAAAGTGGCGATTGCTCTTAGGCTGAAGTGGGGGTCGGCAGAGTTGACACAGACCCTCTGTCTGTGTGTAGCCAACTGTGGGAAGCTGATAATTGGTTGGCTGGTGTGTGGTGGAGGAAAAAAGGTGATTACCTGGTTTATTGTCTCTCCCGGGCACAATCACCTTTTCTCCTTGTGCTTCCTGATTCGGCCCTTACAGCTCTACTTGACTTATGAGTCCTCCCATCCACCTGCTGTGTCTGGGACCTGACAGCCACCATCTGTAACCTACCACCCGTTGAGGCAGCATGACACGCAGTAAAGACTAAAACACATAAAAATCTCCGGTCTCGGCCAACCGATGATAGCACAGGTCCATCAACTGGCAGCGCTGTCCGGAATCATCCTTGTGGATCGCTAGCTTTTTTTGTAGTTTTTTTTGGGAGCTCGGCGCTTCCTCTACTTGTATCCGGGCCCTGTGTTGGCAAGTGTTTTTTAGGATCGTGGCCCCCACGCTGCGGGGTGTGTGACCACGTCGCCATTCACCCCCAAGGCCTTGGAGAGAGGAACTCCGGTATCGACTCTTTAGTTGGACGAGGGGCCTAATTGAAAGCGGGGGTGGAGGTGGGGAGGTGGGGGGGGG
>BROE01000017.1:4014841-4046485 GCA_036571765.1 Plecoglossus altivelis | reverse complement strand
CCCCCCCCCCCCCCAACCCTCCCTACCATCCCTTCGCTGGGTTCGGATGAAAACTCAAAGGCATGAAAAAGTAGAGGGAACTTAATCGGACTTCATCCGCACAGCAGCAGAAAGAGGTGCGCAGGTGTCAAGGTGCAATCATAGTCCCTCGCCTGGATCATCAAAAGGATTTGGAAAGAAAAAGCAAAACATTCACAGTCCTAGCTTCTCCGCGCCACGCGCCACGCGCCTCGCCTTCAATCTCCAACGTGATCTGCCCTGATCAGTAGGCGTCTTCGGCGCAGGGCCTTGCTCTCGCCACGCTCTGCATTGATCCCATCTCCTCTGTCATGCAGGAGAAAAGGAAAAAAACGCCCGGAGATACAGTCTGAGTCCTTTTCGGTGCGTCTGAATGACAGCGAATACAGTATTCATGCGGTCCTTGAACGCATCTCGGAATTCTGTAGTGCAGCTGCTGTTTACCATCTCCAAAAAGGGTTGTGTACCTCCAAGTGTGAGTCTTGAAGGGCACTTTTTGGGGGGGGAAGAAAGCTCAACTCAAATACGTATACACTGTTGGCTCAAATTTGCCCGTGTTTAATGCTTGAACTGATGTTGAAATCGAGCGCTTTCTCAACATACCTGCACACAACCATTTTCCTTATGGCATTTTTACGCCGTTGCATAGAGACAACTAAAGTGGCGGCATTCATTTGTCTAATTTAGTAAATGAAATGCTACAATCTCGCTACCTTAATGAAATCCCCGTCCTCATTACCATGCGCACACCGCCCCCTGCCTGACTCCCGACACCAGGGTAAAGTAGAGACTGAGGTGATCAGGGGAGAGGGAGGGAGGGAGGATTAGCATTTGTATGGAGTGAAAGTCTCCGCTGGAAGTCAGCTTGATCTCCTCCCTGCGAGGAAGCGTCTGATTAATTGCCCGAGTGCTAAATGGCCGCGCACGGCAGCCAGGCACGCGGCCTCGTTAAGGTGGGCGTGGGCGAGAGGGACGCCGCGCCGGCACAAAGCGCGGCTCCCCTTCCGCCGGCGCCGTGCTGCACCCTCGCTTTCAGCTTGCCTCCGCCGCTTTGCCAATCAATGAGAGCTGCCTGCCTGCTGTGGCTGAGAGCTAGCTTATCTCTTCCTGGCCGTAGCTGGATTGCGAGACCCCGGCGTCGCCCCAACTTAGTTAGGTGTGCTTGGGGATGGCAGGACTCGCTCCCAGCGTCTACCAGACGGGGCCCCATTCTTTCCTGTTTTCCTTCCTTCCCCTCCCTCACCCCCCCCCTTCTCCACTATCCCTCTTTTCCGCCCTCTCTCTCTCTCTCTCTTTGCTCTCCCTCGTCTATGCGTCTCCAGCCCTCTCTCTACGTGTCTCTCTTTCGGCCTCTCTCCGTTTCTGTTTCTCTCACTATGTTTCGCATTGTTCCCGTCTCTCTCTCTCTCTCTCTCTCTCTCTCTCGATCAATCCCAGGATCTCTGCGAGGAGCGGATAACATCATATTATTCTGGCCCAGTCGGATTGTTGTCTCCTCGAGCGGTTCTGCGATGCGCGTCCTCACCTTCTCCGCCCTGCCTTTCCAGTCGCTGGCAGAGATCAAACACACACGCCAGGCAGATCCAGTCGACAAAGCCTTGCATCAGCAGTGGCTCTTCCGTCAAAGCGTGTTCGCAGGGAGTCTCCGTAGAAGTAGGGGGAGAGACGCAGGGCGTGCTGCCCCCGTGCAGGGTCCGTTGTCCCGTGCAGGGCCCGCTGCCCAGTGCAGAGTGGTGTTTGGGAAGGTGATTCCTGCTGGGAAGGAGGTTTGGACGAGCCTTGTGTGTGTGTGGCCTGACCTCATTGTTTCGGAGTTGGGAGGGGGGGGGGGGGGGGGAGAAAAAGCGCTGATTCATCGAAGACTCTACCTTCCCAGCAGATGGAAAGTCTTGCAGCTGGGGCCACTGTGCCCCTAGCTCGCTCTCTCTCTCCCTCCCCCTGCCTGGACCACATCCCCCCCTCCCCCCCCTCCATGCCTTTGGAAGGCTGACTGTCACTCTCCCGCCGGAGGCCCATCACCGTGGCTACACACATCCAAGCGTGCCCAGTCGGCGTTGCCTGAACGTGCGTGGGAGGAGGCGCTCGGTCTTCTGACGTGACTCCGCATCGTTGCGTCTCCGCACGCAGCCCATGGCTGAGCCTGACGCTGCGAGCAGGAGCCATCCATCGATCGTCTACACGGAGCCCCGCGGTTTCCATGGATTCGAAATGAACGCGAGGGTCAAGTGGCAGTTGGAGGTTGCGGTGAAGTAGGCCGTGGCAGTATTGCTAGAGACGGTTCGTTAATTCTGTCCAGCAGATCACACAGGGGGATGTGCACTGTTGACGAATAGCTGACCGTCTCCATCATGATGTGAAAAAAGGAAATCGGGAATATTCATCACGACAGAGAAGGCATCAAAACAGTCTCAGATGGTTGAAATTAGCCGTCTTTAAAAAAAAAATCCATCCTTTTGTGGTGACAGCATTTCCAGGATGTCTGTCTTGCCCAGTATTTCCTGATCTGCCCTTCCTCATCATTGAAGCCAGCATGCAACTCACTCACCTGTGAGCAGACAGCTAATATTCTAGCAAAAGCCATCTCCTAATACTTCTTTCAATGTAGCCACCAGTGGCTCAAATCTCATAGCTTTCCACAGCTCTGTTTAAGCTGCTAACATTTCAGCACCTTGGACAGTACACCCCCACCCCCGTACACACACACCGCCCAGCATTGCTTCAATGCAGAGGCCAGTATTTCAGCACCCTGGACAGTTCTCCCCTTTCCCACTCTCCCCCACTAATATTGCTTTTGCCGAAGACAAACGGAAGCACAGAACACAGATAAAACACGGTTTCAGAGCTAGATTTCAAATCAGATCTTTACAGGATTACATAGTGTCCATTTGGTTCTCGCTAGTGTCATTTGTTGAAGACTGCGTTTCTATATCGAAAGATCATACTGGCTTTTTATTTTGTTATTCATCTCCCTCTGGGCTGCACGGTACATGATAAACAGACATTAGGGAAGAAATGTACACACATTCATTCTAAACAGAGAGAGAGGGAGAGAGAGAGGGAGGGAGAGAGAGAGAAAGAGAGAGGGAGGGAGAGAGAGACAGAGAGAGAGACAGAGAGAGAGAGGGAGAGAGAGAGAGAGAGAGGGAGAGAGAGAAAGAGAGGGAGAGATAGAGAGAGAGGGAGGGAGAGAGAGATAGAGAAAGAGAGGGAGAGAGAGGGAGAGTGCAGTCGAGGAGCCGGAGAGGTGAGCGAGCCTCGCTAAGGAGTCTTCCGAGGACCCGCGGTCCGGATAGACGCTGCCAATGGTCGAACGATATGGAAAGGGCTGTCGGCTCTCCTCAACCATTAGCTGAGGCGTCGCACTAGTCCTCCACTCCCAGGTATCCGACAGGAGAAATAAACACGAGACATATCATTAAATAAGAAGACAGACGGTGGAGGCCGTAGCCTGGGGAATGTGGCGAACGGACGGAGTCAAGGCAAAAGGGCCTTTAGTGCCTGCTCGCGACGGGTAACCCGCTGGAGGCATCCCTGGGCAGCGCAGGGCAAACCTGCCAGGCAGGCGGGTAGTATCAGCCACAAATCCTTTTGTTACAGTGATGAACATTCTGAACCAGCATCTCTGCCTCTCCTACCTGAGAAAAATACGAACTTGATCACATCTAATCTGCCCATGACCGCCCCCCTCCCCACCCTCTCCTCCTCCCTCTCTTTCCTCTCTTCTTCTCTGCTTCTCTCCCCCTCCTTTTTCTCCTCTTCCTCCTCCCCCCGTCCTCCTCCTCCCTCCTCCTAGGCTTCTGACATGGCTGGAATAACTAACTGGGTGACTAAATCCGCAACTGTCTTGTTTTAATTATGATGTCCGCGTGTGTTGTAGACCTCCGACGCCCGTCTCCGAGAATTCTCGTCCTGCTCCTCCACCCTCCCCCCCCCCATCTATTTTTGGCTGCGGGCTTTCCAAGGAATAATCGCAGGTCCATTTGATACAGTGTGTCCTCTCTGCATTATGAACAAGACGATTCGGATCGTGCTGTGCAAACCAGCGTGGCTCGCTCCCGCAGGTATAGGTGGGTGGGTGGTTAGGGGTTGTGGGAAATGGATGGGTGGGTGGGGGTGGTGTGTTGGGTATGAAAAACGGGGGGGGGAAAAGGGGCATTTGAGTTTGTTTTCCGAGGTGTTCCTCTGTGCAGCCGAGCAGAAAGAGCGACACCGTCGTTGCGGCTCGTGCAGCTTTACGCTCACTGCTCGGAGCCAGCCAACTCCATTTTGTTTGGAATCTGGTTCGGGGAAGTGGAATGTTTCCACCACACTATGCTCCACCTGGTTTGTCGCTCCCAATGGGCTCTGAAAAGCTTTCCGTTTTTTTTCCCCCCCCCCCTCTCACCGAAGAATTTCCCTGTGCCGAATGAGATATTGTGGATGGTCGGTTCGGGGGCTAGGAGAAGTGGTGCTTTTGTGTTTCTATGGGGCCGGTCGACCCGCAGAGTTCTAACGAGAGCAGGGCCGTGTCAGGCGTCATGTCCTACCTTGCCTGCGTCCTCAGTAGGGACTAACACACGCCCCCTCGCTTTCTGCCCCTGAGTAACCATCTGCAGGTTCTCCCTCTCTCTCTCGGTCGTGGCGCCCTTCGGACGGAATCCCAAGGTCTTCTGGGCCAGGCGGCCACGCTCCCCGGATCTTCGGGCCGGGCTCTTGAGGATGGGGGGTTTAAAATGAGGTCACCTTCTCTCTGGAGGAGGGGGCTTTGGGTGGGTGGTGGAGGTGCTGAGTCACTGTTGAGGCTGAACACACCATACTCTACATCCATGCCCTTTGACCACCTGAGCCTGACAGACCGGCTGTATCCACGCTGGCTTACCCTGGCCTCGCACTGCGTTAGCGTGTCCTGTCTCTTGGATCTTCCTCGCTCCTTCCTCATTTGCCCTCACTTGATACATGGTACGGTTGGAACGCTGTAGGATCAACAAACAAATTCGCGGATAAAGACGAAACAAGAGCACTCGCGTCAATACAGAAGAGAGTAACATCAGCCATTTAGGTCATATTCCTGTGAAAATCAGAGATCCCTCACACTAGTCCACAGTCCTGAGCTTGGTCAAACATGCCCTTCACCAAGACGGTCTGTAAAGGATTTCTCCGACTAAATCAAAACAGAAAGGCGGAGAATTGCGGCGTAGATGTCTTCGTCTGCTCCAACAGACCCATTATGATAATAGGCATGGTAGACTAGCTGGGCTTGTAATTGTTCTTTAAAAGAAATGAGCGATTTTTCAGGTCTCGCTTTTTCATCCGTACCAAAACTGTGTATACACTAATAAACGGCCCTAAAGTATTTGGTCCAAAATGAAAACGTCATTAACAACTAACGTGGCTCTCCGTGATTGGTGATTTCACAGTTCAGAGAGTGGTGCAGGGAGCGCGTGGGCTCCGTGCGCGCCAAAATGCCGTCATACTATAACGTTTGTTTCGGGGGGGGGGCTTGCGGGGGCTGCGGGATGGGGCTTGGGGTGTGGGTGCGGGGCACGCCGTCTGTATGTGAGTGTTTCATTCCTGCAGGGATGGGGTGACAAAGTCCATAGACCATACCCACCGTCGGCATTTGGGGCTCTCCAATGCCACATCGGTCTTTTGTTTTCAGGCGTCAAAGACTGTATACCGCCGTGAGAGGTCGGCGCCACCCCTTTATCTATTTTCGTGAAAAACTTCATGCTAACCTCTTATGTATTTCATCCAAAAACATCGTACTCACGCCACAGCTGGGACCCCCCCCGCCTTAATACCGTCTATTTTCCAGCTCAAAAAACGTTCAATACCCCGCCCGAGGCGCCCGCTTCACTCACGCTTTTACACCCTATGCTCAAAAATGTCATACTCGCGTTTGGTGGGAGATGGGGGGCGGAACCGGCGCATTACTCCTTTGTTGTACCCCGTCTTTTTATTTTTAATTCACCGGGGGGTCCAAAACGTGCGAATATGCCCTCCGCGCGGCGGGGCGAGGCCCGCGTTGCTGGCGCAGTTGACGGGGTGCTTTTTCAGGGCGCGTTATGCCATGAGGCGCGGCGAAGAGCACCGGTTTCATCAGACTAGGATAACTCGGGGGGGCAAACAACCGCGAGTTACAGGGGTGGGATCTTTTCATGTGGGGCGGCGCCAAAATCGTCATATGCGGGGGGGGGGGGGGCGGGAGGGCTGGGGGCCGGGTGTGCGTTGTGTGGCCATATTCTTTCACCCTTTCGCTCATCGACGCCGAGCTGAGAGATGTTGCTCAATGTGTACAAAGTGTATTATGACTACGTGAGCCGGGTGGAAAAGGAAAGAAGGCCTTTTCCATCCAGTCGAGATCATCATCCTTAATAATCGCCATCAATGCTCCATTTTTTTTAAGGTTTCGGGCCATTGACCCCCCCCCCCCCCCCCTCCATCCATCCCACGGATGACTGACAGCCCTACAGGTGAACGAGTCAAAATCAGTTTCGTCTCTCAGTAATAAGAAAATAAGTCTTTTTTGGCTGGCCACTCTATGGCAATCACGCAGTGTGGCAAGCAGTCGGATAGAGATCTTAATTGAAGTGTCAAAGTGTGACTCAAGTGACCCCCCCCGCTGTTCGCCCCGAGACTGACAACGGCATTTAAATACGGTCTGTCCGGCAAAGCAAGGGAACCTAATATTCAACTGTTCGTTCGTATTCAATGTTTCACAACCCAAACGTGACACCTTCCTATCGCGTTTCGTCTGTCGATTTTCTCCCTGACAAGAGATGGTTTGCGAGTGCGTTTGCCTCATTCTGACAGGTGACGCGTTCGACGCGTGTCACAATAGGCATGTTTACAATGAGCCGATGACACGTTTACAATGAGCTTACAGGCGAAGAATATGGTCACTCAAAGAACACTGAAGGAATCATCCTTCGCTAAACCCCCCCCCCCCCCCAAATCCTTTCATACGGGTTTTAAATGTCAGGCATCACCTAGCCGTTTTCTTTTAAACATGAAGCCCCAAACAGTCCGAGGAAACACTATCTCCTTTTCCAGCATCTCCTTTTTTTAATTTCCTTTTTGCACTATCAGAGTAAAGCTAGGGGTATGAATGCGATGTGTTGGGGGGGGTGGCGGATGATAGAAAACCAGCCTTGTCTCTGTGTGACCTCCTTGGGGCTTTACCCGTGACAGGATCAGGCGCGATGCTCCTAGCCCAGGGTCAGCTCAGGGTCTTATCTAACATCGCAGTGCCATTCACACGTTCGCACGCTGTCCTCCACCGCCAGCGCACGCTAGCCTCCTCCCTAGTCCCTCCCCATCTCGGAGTAGCCGACACATGCAGTCTTTGTGTGGCTCTGTGGAGCGCGGAGGGGGCGATACGCCCGCGGGGGGCGGGGGCGGGGGGGGGGGTGGGTGAGGGAGCACGGCTCCTGACCTGTCTGGGTGAGAAGACCCACGGCTCATCCCACCCGCCTGCCGCCGGTCGACTTCCAAGCGAAGGTCACTTACGTGGCGGAGGAGCGGACGGCGGCCAGCTGACTCGCCCGCCTGTGCTCTGAATCCGTGATGCGGTTCCTGCTTGGCAGCACTTTGGGTTCCTGAATCTCCACAGTGAGCCTCGTCCAACCCGCCCGCGCCTCCCGACTTAAGTATTAATGAACACTTAACGCGTCTGCTCCCTTTGAAATTGATCGTAAGGCGCGTTTTGCTCGCAACGTGACCTGACAGTTTAAGTCGGAAGGTGGGATAACGCAGGTCCCTGTTGGCACGCCAACAGGTCTTGTTAAAGTGAAACGCTCGTAGTGTTAGTAGGTGCTCTGGCATGATGGTAAAGTGGGCCCGGGTTAGCGTAGCATGGCTGCGCTGTATAGAAACGAGTTCTTTGGAGGCGAGCGGCACAGCGCGCAGCAGGGGCGCGCTGCGCAGACCGCATCTGCATTAGCATAATCTACACTGACTGCTTTGGCATCGGTAATAATATTCGTCATTTTATTGAATCAGCGATTTTATCCCCGGCTGTGAGAGGGAGGGAGGGAGGGAGGGAGGGAGGGGGGGGAGGGGGACGCCGCGTGCCACTGCCTCTGCCCATTTAGCCAAGGCGGCTATCGCGTGCTGGCTGGCTCGCAGTTAAGAACAGAGTCAAGTTAGAATAAAGGCTCCGAAACCGTCCTCTGTGTCTCTCACTCGCGGTGCAACGACGCATTAAGCAACTGCCACCATGCATTTCTGCAACCGACGAGACACCGAGGTTTCTTTAAGATAATGAAAAAAAATGCTAATTTCTCATTTACTCTGCCCCATCTACCAAGTGCTTTTTTTCCTTCTTTTCCTTCCCCCACCGCCATTTGATTGACATATTACTCCGCTTGGATAATCTGAATGTAGCATATCATAATTGACCGGGGTATATGAGTGTAATTGAATGGCGTTCGTATTTCGATAGGGCTATTACTTCTGAAGGGTATCCTGTCTGGTGGTTCAAGGCCTTTTCTTCCCCGCTGTTTTGAACCCCCTTTTATATTTATAGTCTTTGACCTTGGGTTGACATAATGGACCAAGAATTGATCTGCGGAAAAGGAAACATGTCTCACTTGTCAGTGGCCGGCCCGCTTTCAGACGCCATTTGCTGTAAATTGGGTCTAGTTGTCAAAACCTGGAAACGTTCCGGAGATACATCATGACCTACATGCTGAGGAGAAATATCGGCGGCGGCAACGTACTCCACATTTTGAATTTGAATAAATCACATTAATTCAGTCATTATCAACTGTGACAGCTGAGACATTGGAAGCCGAAATCAAAATCCTTTTCAATTAAAATGCCCTCCAAAGCTTCGCCGGGTTAGAAGAATATTTTGGTGAAACAATTCATTGTCTCTCAGATCATAGAGCTGAGAATTGAATCGCTTCTTAGGCCCTTGTGGCTTTAAGCTACTTTTCTTACTCTGCTTGTCATGCACGGAGTGCTTCTCATTTCCACCATGAAGTGTGAGACGGTCAGAGCAGAGTAAAAATACATCAAAGTGATTTGTAGCAAATATAACGTTCTGCCCTTCAATAGGTCACGGTACAATCAATGCAACTGTTTCTGTCAGAAACTGCCATTTCGCTTCATTCACTTTCTTTCTCTGTCTCTGCTCCTCTCCCTCTCTGTCTCTGCTCCTCTCCCTCTCTGTCTCTGCTCCTCTCCCTCTCTGTCTCTGCTCCTCTCTTTGTCTCTCCTCCTCCCTTTCTCTCTCTGTCTCTCCTCCCCCCTTTCTCTCTCTCTCTCTCTCTCTCTCTCCCCTCCCCCTCTCTCTCTCTCCTCCCCTCCCTTTCTCTCCCTCTGTCCTCCCTGCAGGGTTCGCCATCCTGCAGGCCATCATGGAGTCTGCGGTAGCCAACAACTGGCAGGTGACGGCTCGCTCGGTGGGCAGCATCGTGGACCCTCTGGAGTACAGGCGGATCATCGAGGAGATGGACCGCAGGCAGGAGAAGCGCTTCCTCATCGACTGCGAGGTGGGCCGGATCAGCGCCATCCTGGAGCAGGTACTGGACCCCCCACCCCACCCCCACCCCCCACCCGGACGTGACCGCCAGGCGACTGGCTTACAGCGACGATCCGGGTCGATCCCGGGGGCTTGAGAATCGAGGTCTGCAATGGTTGTGTTTGGCCTGTTGCCATGTGCCAGCTCTGGGGTTGTCTCCATTCGCTGGTGCACTTGTGGGTCTTTATACAGGGAGCTGGCCTTGTGACTGGATCCTCTTCTGATGATGGTGACATCAGTCGGCCATGAATGGAAGGGGAGATTGTTCTGGAAACGGCATCCTGTCTCGTGGAGATGAGATACCTTCTTTCTCTCCGCCCGGGAAAGTGCCATGTCCCGCGTGCTGCCATGTCCTCCGTCCTTTTAAGGAAACCTTTTAGTTGGTTGTGTCGTTCTTCCAACCCCATTAGTCCCATGCAGACCAGTGGCTGAGAGTGAACTAGCTGCCCCTCACTGCTTTATGCTCATTTCTTTTCCATTACCTTGTCACACACCTAACAAGGCTGTAAGTAGAGCCAGAACCTTACTCAGGCCAGCATCATTGCCTCAGACACCACAAACAGACACAAGGCTCTTCTAAACGAGGGCCGCGTCGCGACAGATCGGGAATTAATGAATGAAATGGTGAATTTGATTAAAGCTGGTCGTTGTGTTTTTGTGGAGATGGTTGAGGTCAGATACTAGGCTTGGTTTTCACGGAGAAACACGGAGCCGTCGACAATTCCCTTCCCTTTCCAGTTACCTTGGTGATCAGACCCTGAATTGCCCATTAGTGGTGATTTAGGTTGGTTTGTTTATGTCTACTGGGCAGCCTCACTTGAGTTAATGCTATTGTCACAAATTCAGTTCCATTTTAGTAGCTTTTCTCCCCTCTACACTCACAATTACATTAAGTGTCGCTTGAACTACAATTAATTTGAGGTTTGATAGCCAACTTGTTGGTAAGAATATCCCAGAGAACACATGCTTCGTGTTTGGACGGCTTCTCTCGCTCGGGCTCGTCGAGGTTTTCTTCTTTCAAATCTATTTGTCTGAGGTACCATGCTAGTGGCAGTTCCTGACTATTAAAATGAATAGCCTATTTTCAGTGTGCTTGAGTGTGTGTGTGTGTGTGTGTGTGTGTGTGTGCAAGTAGGGCAAGTAGAGGTATTTTAGTGAAACTTATGCATTACTAGTCAAAGGAGGCCAGTTTTGGTCTAGGGGACATAATTATGAAATGTAAAAACAGTGGCTACGTATTAGCATGTAGAGTAGGCGGGTGCGCCGCACCATTTCCGGCGCCGGCGTGTCTCGCTCCCCAAACCAGGAAATGGCCTTGGACTTCCGCAAAGAAAAGTTGTGCTGGATAATAAATATTTTTAGTACCCTGTTGATCTAGATTCCTCTCCCCCTGGGATGGCCATACTTGGCTGCACCTAAAGCGGACATCATCGCTTCCCCGTGTCCCTCTCCCGGTTGTTATTGGCAGGGTCAGGGCCCAGAGGTTGTCCACAGAGGACGGATGGATCTGTCTCGCTTTCCAAGTCCCACTTTCTATGTCCTGTCAGACTGATCCCAATTAGTCTGTTTGCTGCAAGTCGATGTTCTTTGAGTCAAGGTTATGTCAGTGGATGTTGTATGGGTCTAGGTTATGTTGTATGGGTCTAGGTTATATTAGTGCATGTTGTATGGGTCTAGGTTATGTTAGTGATGTTGTGTGGGTCTAGGTTATGTTAGTGGATGTTGTATGGGTCTAGGTTATGTTAGTGGATGTTGTGTGGGTCTAGGTTATGTTAGTGATGTTGTATGGGTCTAGGTTATGTTAGTAGATGTTGTATAGGTCTAGGTTATATTAGTGATGTTGTATGGGTCTAGGTTATGTTAGTGATGTTGTATGGGTCTAGGTTATGTTAGTGGATGTTGTATGGATCTAGGTTATGTTAGTGGATGTTGTATGGGTCTAGGTTATGTTAGTGGATGTTGTGTGGGTCTAGGTTATGTTAGTGGATGTTGTGTGGGTCTAGGTTATGTTAGTGATGTTGTATGGGTCTAGGTTATGTTAGTGGATGTTGTATGGGTCTAGGTTATGTTAGTGGATGTTGTATGGGTCTAGGTTATGTTAGTGGATGTTGTATGGGTCTAGGTTATGTTAGTGGATGTTGTATGGGTCTAGGTTATGTTAGTGATGTTGTATGGGTCTAGGTTATGTTAGTAGATGTTGTATAGGTCTAGGTTATATTAGTGATGTTGTATGGGTCTAGGTTATGTTAGTAGATGTTGTATAGGTCTAGGTTATGTTAGTGATGTTGTATGGGTCTAGGTTATGTTAGTGGATGTTGTATGGGTCTAGGTTATGTTGTATGGGTCTAGGTTATGTTGTATGGGTCTAGGTTATGTTAGTGATGTTGTATGGGTCTAGGTTATGTTAGTGGATGTTGTATGGGTCTAGGTTATGTTAGTGGATGTTGTATGGGTCTAGGTTATGTTGTATGGGTCTAGGTTATGTTGTATGGGTCTAGGTTATGTTGTATGGGTCTAGGTTATGTTAGTGGATGTTGTATGGGTCTAGGTTATGTTAGTGATGTTGTATGGGTCTAGGTTATGTTAGTGGATGTTGTATGGGTCTAGGTTATATTAGTGCAAGTTGTATGGGTCTAGGTTATGTTAGTGGATGTTGTATGGATCTAGGTTATGTTAGTGGATGTTGTATGGGTCTAGGTTATATTAGTGCATGTTGTATGGGTCTAGGTTATGTCAGTGCATGTTCTCTGAGTCTAGGTTATGTCAGTGCATGTTGTATGAGTCAATGCCCTGTCAGACTCTATTTCAGTACAGTAAGCGAGAGTGGTGCCACAGTATTGACTGCATCGACTGTGTCTCCTTCATGTTTGATGAAAATGAAAGGGGGGGGGGGGGGCGGATCGTTCCAAAGCCATAATTGACTGCCCTCGCACAGCTACCGTCCCCAAAGAGAAAGGCAACAGCCCCCATGCCAGTCAAGTTTTAGAACGCGCCGTTCAACCTACTTAGAAGCGTACGATCGGGGCCGCGTGTTTGGATGTGGAACGAGAACTACAAAAGACTTCGAAGATCGCTTTCCAGCACCGCTCAAAGACTGAACGTCTCGCCGCGATTCAGCGAGCCCCGGCAGCTGCTTCTAAACACCACGCACACGTCGCGAACGCGTTCCCCGGTTTAAGGTTGGATGTATACGCCTCAGAAATGGGAAAACATGCTACCTTTACGCTTCCCTTCGAAGCCGCTCATCTGAGCGCTCCTACGCGATCTCCACCCCCCCCCCCCCCCCCGCGCCGCGCGAACGCTTCAACGCGACATTCAAAACGGCGCCGCGCGTCCGGCGCCGCGAACGTTTTCTGCGTCGTTTTCGGAAGGACCCCAGCCGGGGACATAAAGGTCCAACGCTGTCTCTGCCTCTTGTACGCCCCCCTCCCCCCCCCCCCCTGCAACACACACACCGCGCACACACAACGCAGCCAGTGACACACACGCGCACACACGCTTTGCTCTGAGTCCGCTGCTGTCTGGGCAAGGGCAGAAGCTGAGCTGGGTGTTGCTTTGCTGAGCCGGGCTGTGATGCTGCAGAACCATTAGCCTAAGTATTCCTCTGGGGGAATCTATTCTAATTAAGCGGGCTGGAGCAGCAGTTCTCGAGCAGCGCTGGATCTACACCCAAGTGCTTGCCGGTGGATTTGGCTCCTTTTAAAAGCTGTCTGACTGACTGAGGCCTCTCTTTGTTGCTGTCGTATTAGAGTCATTTGTCATCGGACTCCTTAGAATGGAAACTGGCATCCCTGGGTTGAGAGTCCTCTGTTTTTCCCTATCCGCCCCAACATCTGCGGCTCTCCATTAAACCAAGCTGGGAATATATTCAGTCTGGAAATAGCCTGGCTACACACACTGTACCGTACACATACACCAAGCTGTGGACAAAGCAATTGTTACATTTGCTATTTGTTATGCCACATACTGATAAGTATTGTCACGCGTAATGCTGATGAATGGATGACTATGCACAGGCAACCCACAGTGGATGAAAATCCTAGACACACCCTAGGATCCGGCTGTTTGCTCTCCTTCTCTCTGTCTCTACTCTCCTCCACTTCTCCCTCCCCCCTTCCCCTCCCCTCTCTACTGGTGTGGAATTCCAGTCCGCTGATGGGTAACTGCTCCTCCTGTTCCTGCTCCAGAGGGAGGATCTGCTGCTCGTGGCTTTCTTCTCATGTGCCTTACTCTCTCTCTCTCTCCATGTCTCCCTTACTCTCTCTCTCTCTCTCTCTCCATGTCTCCCTTACTCTCTCTCTCTCTCTCTCTCTCTCTCTCCATGTCTCCCTTCCTCTCTCTCCATGTCTCCCTTCCTCTCTCTCCATGTCTCCCTTACTCTCTCTCCCTCTCTCTCTCTCTCTCCATGTCTCCCTTACTCTCTCTCTCTCTCCATGTCTCCCTTCCTCTTTCTCCCTTCCTCTCTCTCCGTGTCTCCCTTCCTCTCTCTTTCTTTCCACGACTGCCATCCTCTCCCTCCCTTTCTCTCCTCTCCGTCTCGCTCCTTCCCACCCTCCCTCACCCTTTGCTCTCTCTCCGACCCTCCGCTCGTTCTCTGTCTCTATTCCAGCGGTTACCAGTCCTCTGGCCAGGATTACACCCCTGTGTAGCTTTATCACTGATGAGCAGCCTGTGGGAGACTAGCCTCCATTCTGTTTGTCTCTCTTTTGGTCTCTCTATTTCTCTCTCTCTCTCTCCCCCTCTCCCTCCCTCCTTCCTTCCAGGCCTTATACATTCATGCTCTGCGCCATTCTCCACCAAGGGGATGAGGACGTTGATGCCGTTAAGACGGAAAGAGAGCCCTTCGGGGGAGGGCTGGCTCCCAGACCCCACAAATCAACGCATAAAGGCCCCAGCATGCCTTCGGAACGAGCTCTCCGAGAGAAACACTAACCGCCGGTGGACCGGGGGAAGGCGCCGTGCGACCCATGAATTATAAATGGGGGGGAAAACATCGGGCTCCTCTGGCTGTGGTGTTAGCAGGGAGGGGGGTTGGGAGGGGGTCGCGCCTCTGATTCTGGGCTTTCATGCCAGCAGCCTACGATGCCCTCTGACTAGGGACCTCGACAACATGCCAAGGACCCGGTTCAAAATGGCCGCTCTCTGAAAGCTTCTCCCCCAGCCTGGATGCTGAGTGATCTTGCTTGTGGTTATTGGGCACATGGCTTTTGTGCGAGATCCTCCCTCGGGCTAGGAGGCCAGGAACTATTTATAGTAGGCTGATTGTACGCCGTTAAGGGACGGCGTGTCCTACTTACGCGAGGAACCCATATTAAAGCGAGTGTTGATGTGACGACCCACATAATGAATCGTCCTTGAGGGGCACAGACGTGTCCAGCCAATCCTGGAGCACGAAGGGACAGACCAGCCCGCCAGACAGCTGGATGATGTTGGAGAAAGGGAGCCCTGGGGCAGCAGATATCACACTTATTATCACCACTCGCGCCTACGACCGCAATCAGCTCGTCGGATAGGCGATCGCGGCTCGGACGAGTCCCGGTGAGTTTTTTTTTTTTTGCGCGGGCCACCGTCAGCGAGGCGTGCGAAACGTCAGCGGGGCGGGTCGGAGAGGTTGCGATTTTGATTCCGCGCCGTTCGTGAAAAAACGGTCACTTTTGTCGTTTAGTCCTCGGGGTCAAAAGCTTGCGGCAATAAGCGTAAATCTGCCTCAAAGGGCGTGCTAAAACTCCCTAGACTAATACTAATGGCAGATCATTACACAAAGGGGTCTGTACACACAGATAGCTCAGTAGAGGGCAAACCTTCAGGTTTTCCACTGTGGGGTAGGGATTAACACAAGGTCCAGTCGCACGCATAAACTGCACAAATACATGCTGCATGTCCCCTGAGCTTAACATGAGATGTGTTTACGTAACAGACACAGTTATCAGTGACCAAAAAAAAAAGTGGTCATTTTAAGGAGTCTCGGAGCTGTCAGGGGGACTTGAGGGTGTTTGGAGTCAGTCGTGGTTAGGCTCTGAGCTGAGCTCATTGCTCACAGCGCTCCATCTCATTTCAGCCCTCTGACATTGGAGAGAAAACAATGCAGCTTATGACAAAATGTGACATGATTTCAGCATCTGCAGTCAGACACCATGTAGGACACTATATAGAAAAAAATATATATATATATACTGTATATATATATACAGTATATATATATATTTCCTATATAGTGTCTATATACAGTATATATATATTTCCTATATAGTGTATATATACAGTATATATATATATTTCCTATATAGTGTATATATATATATAGTTGGATTGGATTTGCCTGATATCGAACGCAGAATAATCTTAGACCACACGGAGCCATTGTAGACCGTGTGAAAGGTGGAAGAGCAGATCAAGTTACAGTGAATTATAAGACGCAAAAACATCCAACCTCATCCTGGAAGCCAAGAGAGAGATTTTCGAGGCCTCCATAGAAGTGAGTGGCCTGTGTTGTGGAAGGATATCTTCCGTGACTGTGGAGACGGGAGCGTTAGCCTGTGGCTCAAGGCGATGTAGCTTCATTAAGTGCTTGCTGTGTTTGTCACACTTGGGCCACCGTAACTCCCCCTCACATGGGTGAATACCAGATGATAAGCTTTTTTAATGTTCCCTCTTCTTTATTAATTGAACTCCTCAAGCGTGCCTGCCTGTCTGTCAGCCTGTCTGTCTGTCAGCCTGCCTGTCTGTCAGCCTGCCTGTCTGTCAGCTTGCCTGTCTGTCAGACTGTCAGCCTGCCTGTCTTCCTCTCTGCCCCTCTGCCAAACCAAGACCAAATGGTCTGTGAAAGGATATATAGTTGTATTGCATTCAACAATCAAACGCATGTGCACAAACACACACACACACACACACAGAAACACACACAGACACACACGTAAACTGAGTTCTCACACACGATAAGACAATAAGCGAGAGAACTTCCAGGAACGTCCCCTGAGAAAGAAGGTTTGGGGCGCTTGGTCCCGCAGGGGTTACTGGCAGATGCGGGAAAATGTCAAACACAATGAAATCACTCAGCACATTCAAGGGGAGGGTAATAGGATTTGGACTAGGAAGGGAAAATCGCGCTGAATATGAAAGAGGGACACAATCCTGACCTTGGAGGAAGGAGGACGCCGTCTACCTCCAGAGACAATTAGGAGATATTAAAGCAGGACTAACCAGATGATAGCGAAAGGAACAAGTGTGAATGAAAGGACTGGTCACAGAAAGAGAAAATGGACAGATGGGCCATTCACAGAGGAAGCTGAGGATTGTTTGTGAGGATGCCCTTTAATGTGATAAAACACTTGGAAGGCAGACAGTGGCCATTTGCCGGGACAAAAGAACGGGCCCGCAGCCTGACATTGAGGGAAGAGAGGGAGATAAGTGGATACAATATGTAAGCTCGCACGACCTGTGTCGCTCGCCCTCGTTCTGCCTCTCTCCTTCCGATTGGTTGGAGAACGGGAACGTTCGATTAATTCCGTTTAAAGAGGAAAACACTGGCTTCTCTGCCTCTGCTTCTCTGATGTTCTCCGGGTAAATAGTCCTTGATCTATGTCTCTTCACCGAAAAACGTTGAAATTCGAGATAGCATACAGATCGCACCGGATACCTGGAACATACTCCACTCCAAACTGCGGAGGAGGCGTGCGGTAGACAAAATCCCCCACAGACACTGAAAGGCAGGGAGGGAAAAAAAAGACCTCACCCACCCCCTCAGAACGGTATTTTCGTTGAAAGCCTCCACATTGTGCGAGAGATGGAGAGAAAAGGACAGGGAGCTTGTGGATTTAGTAAGCCGGGTCATTAGTGTAAACACAACAGCAAATGTTTTTCCGCCTGCCTTCATGGTTTTACAGGGAATATTTTCTGTCCTAATTAAGTCTATAAAGCAGCCCTGTGGTAGCCAAAGCAGAAAATGGCACAAGAGCGCCTTTTTTGTTTGAGAACGTGTTATGAAAGGCAAATTTTTCTGCAGGCCCCCCCCTCCCCCCACATCCTGACCTTATTTTACTCGCTGACAGTAATGCGAAGGAGCACGCATTGTCATCACAGCACCAAGCCTCATGCCCACACACACTCTGACAAACACCCAGGCACTGCCACGTTTAACAGAAAAAAAAAATGTTCGCACGCACACGCAAACGGTTACGAGGCTTTGAATTAGGAATCCAATTAATCTGTGTTTTCTCGCGCAGGTTATAGCCTGGGCATTTTTGTTGCGTTTATTTCCAGGTTTTTTGCAAAGAAAGCCTCGTGTGGAGTCCCGATAACGGAACCTTCTGAGACGCATGTTTGTTGTAGGCATTGTGTGCCTTCCTTGGAGTCCAGTGTAGTAAAGTACACAATGTCCCTTCAGACAGTGACTTACTAGAAACTTTCTTTACTCTGTTTGTAGGTGGTGACCCTGGGAAAGAACAGCAGAGGTTATCATTATATCCTCGCCAATTTGGTGAGTCATTTCACCGACCCACGAAGACACACTCAGGACATCTCCATTTTCCCACCTACTGGAGAAATGGAGAAAATTCTTCTCCTGTGTTTCACAGTGCCCAGAGCCACCGCACTTGTCCTCCAAACCACTAATGTCCTACTCCCTCTCCAGGGCTTCTCCAACATAAGCCTGGACAAGGTGTTCTCCGGCGGAGCCAACATCACGGGCTTCCAGATCATCAACTCCGAGAACCCAATCGTTCAGCAGTTCGTCCAACGCTGGGAGCGTCTGGACGAGAGAGAGTTCCCCGAGGCCAAGAACACCCCGCTGAAGGTACCTGAACGCTTCCGTCTCCTCCAGCTTTCTCTCCTAACTCTTCCATCTGGCGTTTGTTTCAAACTTTCCAAAGGCTCCAAAATACCACAAGGAGTGTAAGTCAGATCTCAAATGCGACAGATAATCACCCAAAGGGAAAAACATTTCCCTTCAAAGCCCTGGTAGACTGTCAGAGGAACACTTGAGTTACTACTTGTCAGCCGGTCGCCTAGACAAGCCGGACAAGTTTTCCTTTGAAACGGCGTACTGTCTACATATCAGACGACAGTCGTCTGAAAGTACTTTCTTTACAGCTTCAGCCTTGAGGCTGAGCACAGTCCGGTTATTCGTCCTGCTATCACCGACTGCAGCGAGCTCCCGACCACCTCGGGCATGTCTGCCTCGAAATTAGTCATGGAATATGTGTCATCGTCTACCGCTCCCCCCCCCCGTTGGCCTGGGGAGGGTGAGACGCGGTCAGGCAAGGCTAGGTGCGCTCCGATCGCCGCAGCGTCGTCACGCTCGTCCTGTTGCGCTGTGTTGCAGTACACTTCGGCGCTGACCCACGACGCCATCCTGGTGATCGCCGAGGCGTTCCGCTACCTGCGGCGCCAACGGGTGGACGTATCGCGGAGGGGGAGCGCCGGGGACTGCCTGGCCAACCCCGCCGTGCCGTGGAGCCAGGGCATCGACATCGAGAGAGCCCTCAAAATGGTAGGAAGGCGCTCTGACGCGGAGACCTTAAGGCCACAGCACTGCCGCGGAAGCATCGGTTTGCCGTCGGTCTGCCCGCCTTGCTTTGCGTCTCTATCCTGTTTTCGTATGGTTTAACCGCTTTGTATTGTTAACTCTATCTCAGCCACCAAAGGGAATGTGAGGTGTCTTGGCGTGGAGGTTATTAGGGTTGTTTGTGTTGGTGCGCGGCAGGTCCAGGTACAAGGTATGACCGGAAACATCCAGTTTGACCCGTTCGGACGGAGATCGAACTACACCATCGACGTGTACGAGATGAAGTTGGGCGGAGCGAAAAAGGTGAGTGAACGGGCTGCTCGGCGCCGTCGATAAAAAACCCCCGCTATCATCATGTTTAATAACAACGCGTTTAAATCTTTAGCCATGTATTCTGTCAACGTTATATCCCAGCGGATTTGACATCTGACGGCCTTTTTCAGTCAACCCAGCACCGTGTTCTTCAACTGTCAAACGTAAACAGAAACATTCAAATGATTTCAAAGCATATAACGTCAAAAGTGAGTCTCTTTTTCTGCGCTGTATATGGCACAAGCATGTGTGTGTGCTACGCGGAAGCAGAGAGAGCTTTATTGGCGACATACAGCGTAACAGCTTTCACCTGTACCGGCTCCTACAGTATTAATTGAGCTCCTGACTTGTGGGGGTGACCCAGACCAGTGTGTTCTCTTTGTGCTGGGTCATAACTGGGCCAGGCCGGCCGGGGGAGGGACAGTCCAAGGCTGTCAGCAGTGATGGATTGGCCAATAAAGCCGACGCACACTCACACAGCGACACGCGCGCATACACACAGACGCGCACGGTGCCGCGGACGCACAGACGCACACGCATGCAGCGGTACTCCGCGACACGCACACAGACACGCACATTGAGTGCACGGTGACGCGCGTGCACAGGCACACACGCAATGACACACACGCAGACGCATGGAGATACACACGCAAACACGCACACACAGAAGCAGACACACACACACACAGAAGCAGACACATACACACACACACACACACACAGAAGCAGACACCCATACACACAGTGTACAGGCCAAGGCAGGGCCTGTAAGCACGGTAGGTCACCAACACTGGATACTGATGGGGTGCCCTCTAAAGAGAGACACCAGGAAGAGAGTGGCCCCATACTGTCGACCCGAACCTGCCCTCGCAGACAACAAGCCATCCTGAGGTACACACATTGGGAGGATATCTGAAGTGATAGACTACCAGGACAGGGAGCACCCAGCAAGTCTGGAGGACTTAGAAGATGTGTAGTCGAATTGAACGGAACAGAAAGAAAAGCAGCTAAAAATATGTTTTTTAACTGCTGACATTTTGGAAATCTCAGCAGTTAAATGGGTCGTATAGGTTTAAACACGCATGCACACGGCCAGCACAGACACAACCTATTCAGTGGTAGCACAACTTGGGCCCAGTCTGTAGACTAGATGACGAGAAGTCCTTATGGCTTGAATGCCTCAAGGCAGAATAAGCTGTATTTAGTCCATCTATTTTGCTGGTATTAATATTGCCTGCATGCAGACGTTCCACTGCTTCCTAGTTATGTAAGGAACAGTGCCTTTGCAGTGGAGCCACAGGGCAAAGAGGGAGATTAGCTGGGAGTTGAATGCTCTTCCCTCCCTGCAGTAGGTTTAGTTAAGGCTAAAGCTTCACATCCAAATCATGCCAGTACAGGCTTGTTATCTCATACATCACAGTCGCACAGTTCTTATAATGCCATTCTAGAACCTTTCAAGGCAACTTGGATGGTTCTAGAGAGCTACTGGCTAAATGTACTTTTTGACTGTACCTTTTCTTGCGATAACAATGGTCTTTTTTTATGTCACTTTCAGATCGGGTACTGGAATGAATACGAGAAATTTGTATATATTATGGACCAGCAGGTCACCAACGAGACTGCTTCTGTGGAAAACCGAACGATTGTGGTCACTACTATCATGGTACACTTTCCAAGCAGATTTTCAATGTTCCACCTAAAAAAAGAATTCTGCCAATCAAGGTCAAGGTGTCCATTGTTACATTCGGTCCTAGGAGGGCAGAACTATTTTCTTTTGTGTTGCTTTCCATCCACTCACTACATGTTGAAACAGTCGATTCACAAAGAGTGTTTCAACTGTATCCGTGTGGGTGACAAAGCATTTTAATTTATCATATTACGGTGGCCTGTTGTAGCAGTGACATCACAATAACGGCTTTGTTAATGATAACGATAGACTAGACTTCATCTTATACACATTCAGTGCACAACGTAAGTAAAAAAACCCAACAACCCCTGTTTCTTACTCATGAAATAAATGGTCAATGGCATCTGGGAGAGAGACAAAACAGGGAGGATAAATTGTTTTCTTGCCAGAGATGCAAAATCAAAAAAAAAAAACTATTGAGAAGGATGGAATTCATCCGAGGATCTTAGATTGTGGATTTGATGACCTTCTTCAAATCTTTCTCGAATCGTCTATTGTTAGTTCTGTGCTGAAGTATACCCTCGAAATACAGGCTTCCTTTGAGCCACAGCTTTTCTGGCTTGGCTGAGACTAGGGGAAGGGTTAGGGGCTAGACAGACAGGCTAGTGTTGGTCACCAGAGAAAAGAAACGGAACCGCTTAAGTATGGCGACAGAGACGCTGCCCAAGTTAGGTTACTTAGCTCACATTGGTCATTTTTAAATGTAAAATAAGGTGCGCCTTATCTTACATTTAAAACCATGGCCTTCTTTCTGACTCTGTCTATTATGCGCGCATCTTAGGCAAAATCAGAATACGAAAGTCTGACATTGTCATCCTGATGTCTTTAGTGCCATGTCATGTTCATTCTCATTAGGCAGCATCACCCTATCTGATGAAGCACAAGGCAGCAATAGGACATTCAGGCAAGTGCTAGGAGACCATAGCAATTACCATAGTCATTTCATGTCGTGCCTTTATATAGTCTTTCCATATTTTAGATGATCATCTCATTAGATGTTGTCATTCGCTGTCTATAACTGTCCGTGGAAGCCTTCCTTGTTAGCAAAGGGGGGGGGGGGGGGTGTAAAGATACTATCAGAACAGAAAATGATTGACCATCGTTTCACCCCGGGGGCGGTCTTTTACACTTGTGCCATCGCCTGGGCTGTTATTTAACTTGAAGAGATATCTCGGATTTCTGGAGACGAGTGCCACGAAAAAGAAAAAAAAGGTCAGCGCCTCCATTTTGATATCGTCCAACACTTTCCAATGTATCTGTCTGTCAGATCACCACTCAACTGATGTTGCGTTATAGGGCTGTATTTGCTGGTGTTGAAAGGAGATGAGAGGCTCTCTGTGCTGTCATTGACATTTACTTGATGAAGGGGAACATGTCACCACGCCCCAGGCAACCTGCCCCCCCCCCCCCCCCCCCTCCCCCTCCCCTACAACGCCGATGCAGAGCAAATGCACCCACCACCCAGACCCCATAGCCTCTGACATCCAACAGGGTTAGCATGAGGGAATCCTGCTACTTAAAGACCCCCACCCTCCCCCCTCTTTGTATACCTGCTTTCGGCCCCTTCCGGGCCCCCTGCGGGGCCCAGGCCTCAGGCTGAGGTCTTGACGCTGCCATCAGCTCAGGCTTGCTGCACTTGGCTGTGGATCGGGTCAGCAGCACCCTTGACATGCCCACCTGCCCCGCCCCTTTTCTTCCTTTTCTTTTTTTGTTGCCCACTCGCTTTTGTTTGTGTCCTCGCTCCGTGTGACTTTTCCTCGTCTGTCTGTCTGTGTCTGTCTGTGTCTGTATCTGTCTGTGTGCATGCCTCTGTGTGCATGCCAGCAGTCGCAGCCTTGTGCGGGCGGAAGGAGGTCTGGCCGGGCGCGAACGTGTCCAAGCTGAACTATAAACTCAACCTATGTTTAATTAACAGGAAGCGCCCTACGTGATGTACAAGAGAAACCATATGCAGATGGAGGGGAATGAGAGATATGAAGGCTACTGTGTTGATTTAGCTTCTGAAATTGCTAAACATGTGGGGATAAAATACAAACTGTCGATTGTGACCGACGGAAAGTATGGCGCCCGGGACCCAGAAACGAAGACCTGGAACGGGATGGTGGGGGAACTGGTATACGGGGTAAGTGTCTCTGCTGATGTAAACACAGAGCCAACATGGGGAGCATCGACTGCCAGTAAATAATGCAGCATTCATCCATCAAGAAACTCATATAGCAGATACAAACGTGTCATGTTATGATGTTTTTCAAGTAGAGCTTACCAAATAATACTCATTTTATGTTGCCCATAAATCATGTTAAGCTTACTGAGCGAGTGTGGGGCATGTTGTGAATCGCTACGCGTCTTGTCAGGGGGTGGGGGGTGGGGGGTTAGCAATGTTCTTCCTGCGTCAAACACCCCGACTGCAAAACGGTTAATGTTTCATAAAGGAACGGTGACAACAGCCTGGGAGCTGAAAATGAAAAACACAAAACAAAAAAAAAACCCATCTGCTTGTCAGTTCGAATTCAAGCCATGCTTTGATTGCATCTTAATTTAACATGAAAGAACGTATTGCTGTCATCATGATCATTTTACAGCGTGCTCTGCCAAAGTACAGCCCTGCCCCTTGTCTGAGCATAGAAGGAGTGAGAGATGATCCTCCGCTGTAATTGAGAATCCCTGAGACACCTCATTGCATCAACAATCAACATGAAGGACCCTTCATTTACCATTCATATGTAAATCAGGACGTGATATATGGAATGTGCGATGGCCACGGGCTGTGTTGGGAGGAGACCCCTTCCTAACCCTAACTAAGGTCGTCCCCAGCCTTTGTAGGCAATTTACATAGTAATAAGTCGATGGTGTATCCAGCTATCCATTTTTCAACCAATGAGACTAGCGCATGAACATTTATTACCTCAGTGAGATATGCATAAGGGGTGTGAAGCTTTGAGGTGAATCTAATATACCTGCTGCAGAATATAAAGGGCAGATTCACATTTTTCAAGGGCTGTTTGGATAATCTTTTCAACTTCTTTTTCCACACCGTAGACCGGAATTGAGTAATATGCTCTGTGGATTAAGGCAAAGACAGTCACCGCTAACGCTAACTCTTATTGACCCATTTTAATCTGGCAGGTTCTGGCTAACCACCTCAAAAGCATTTTAAACGTTCTTCTAATCCATTCCGATTTTTCATAGTGGCCTCCATTCAGATGACTTTTTCTTTCAAAAAGTACATTGTTGCCAAATAGAAACGTTCGAAATCGCCTCATGACAGGTTCGCTCTATCCAGAAACAAATCAAATTTCAAGTTTGTTTCGGGTGGGTCAAGCCATCGTTTTGGGGGGATTTGAGATAGCGCACCTATAGCATATAGTATGTCTCATATGTATTTTCCCCCTGGAGGACTAACCCCGTACTGTGCCTGTTCTCATTTTTCCAGAGAGCCGATATAGCCGTCGCACCGCTTACTATTACTTTGGTACGGGAGGAAGTGATAGACTTCTCTAAGCCTTTTATGAGCCTGGGGATCTCCATTATGATAAAGAAGCCACAAAAATCCAAGCCCGGCGTGTTCTCCTTCCTGGACCCGCTGGCCTATGAGATCTGGATGTGTATAGTGTTTGCTTATATCGGCGTGAGCGTCGTCCTGTTCCTGGTCAGTCGTTTCAGCCCCTATGAGTGGCACCTGGATGAGAACGACGAAGCCAAAGACCCGCAGACTCCTCCAGACCCTCCGAACGACTTTGGGATTTTTAATAGCCTGTGGTTCTCCCTGGGCGCCTTCATGCAGCAAGGATGCGATATCTCGCCAAGGTTGGTTCTTGTGTAACTTCCTGTTCCGTCAACCTCATAGATCATCCTCATCTTCCTCCTCTGCATTTTATAGTCGTGTGATGTCTCCACAATGCCATGGTGCATATATGTTATTTTGGGGACCTGGTTGTGTTTCTGTTGGTTTTTCCCTCCACTCACCCACCCACCCTCACCTCCATCATCACTCATCACCTTTCTTCTCTCCTCCCCTGCAAGCACACCATCACTCCCTCCGCTCTCAGTCCCCATCTCCAGGCTGCATGGTAGCTGTGGTGTATTGCATCCACAAAATAACTTATATTCACCATGCCGGGGACTGTAAAATGCACAGGGTCATTACAACCGTGAGTAGCTGCCTGCGTTTCTCATGACTCTTGGAGAGCTACCGTGTTTTTGCTGCATGTCCCATTTTACGGTCATCAGCCTGGTGCATATAATGTATTTAAAGTGGCGGCCATTTTTAAAAGCATTTGCACCCTGATGAAGCGCTTGTGTCCCACTCGGGCCCACATCGCACTTCCCGTTCCCCCGAGAAAAGGAAAAAGGCCCATCCCTCTTTCCTCCCCTTCCATCCAATCATTCAGTCCATCTCTTCACTCCGCGCTGTCACTGGTGTTCTTCGTTCCTCCTCGGGGGAGAGTCTCTGTTTAGGCTGGTCAATCGGCCTCTTTTGTCTGACACCGCTGGGGATTTGTAGAGCAGCGTTGAAGATCAATGGGACAACGTTGCGGAAGATGTCGATCAGAGAGAGAGAGAGGTGGATGAGTCCCGTGTCCCCGTCAGCACAGGATAAAGGCTGTTAATTACCGCACGGAGATCACCACTTAGAAACACGGATCCGCTCGAAGTTTATTTCACGTCGTCGATGTTAGCGTTCACGCTCAGCTCCCACGCCAGGTTTGACAGGAATGATCTTTGTTTACCTCTCGGAGTCGTGTTTGCTAGGCGCATTGTTCATTTCCGCTTGGTAGATAGCCTGAGGATTTCGGAGGGATGGATGACTACCAGTGGAAGGTGGTGACCTCATTTTCACCCTGTTCAGAAGCAGACTAAGCTGCGCTGGCTTGGAGTTTTGGCTCATTTCTTGGGCTGTGTGCCCAGTCCTCCATGCAGGTACACTACCCTACAGCTGCAGAGCTGAGGAAAAGGTCTTACATGTTTCTACCAGTGAGAAGAATGTTAACAACGCAAGCAGGTATGTGAGTGATATTTTGCCGTGAATCCAAGATCGTTCCGGCGGCCAGGCCTTTACGCCAAAGGGGGCGAGTGATCAGCAGGCGAGCGGCGCCCCAGACAGCCGCGAAAGACGAGGAGGCGGGGCTTCTCGCCCTCCAAAACCCTTCCTTCCATCGCCCCTGATTGGACATCCCGCTCTCATGTCTCTCTGCTCTCACGTCCCCTTCTCTTCCAGGTCGTTGTCGGGGCGTATCGTCGGGGGCGTGTGGTGGTTCTTCACCCTCATCATCATCTCCTCCTACACGGCCAACCTGGCAGCCTTCCTGACGGTGGAGAGGATGGTGTCTCCCATCGAGAGCGCCGAGGACCTGGCCAAGCAGACGGAGATCGCCTACGGCACGCTGGACTCAGGATCCACCAAGGAGTTCTTTAGGGTGAGAACTCTGCACAACAAACAAAGCCTACCTACTGAAGCGTGCCATCAAAGCAATCCTCAGGATAAGAGCACAGTTCTTTAAGAAAAGGGTCCTGCACTTGTCTGAGTGAGAATTTGCCAGAGAATGCCCCTGCCACGCAATTAACAAACGACTTATCAAAGTTAGCATCTGTCTCCGAGAGATTCCCCACAGGGTGCCAAGCGTCTGTAGTTACCGCTTCAATCTGTGATTTTTCAAACCCAAACATCAAAAATGGATCAAACAGAATAATTAACCGCTGTAGTTACTGTACGAGGTGTGCATGTACAGTGAGATAGGGGACTTAAAGGCTTGCCCCTTCCAATGGATGTGCACATTCATAATTTGTTTGACAGACTGACAGGCCGCGGTTTGTCACAGGTCGGTCCACCGAGATAATTGACAGGTGTTTAGGGACTTCATGATGAGTGACCCAGTTCCCGCCTCACTGCCTGAAAACTGGAAATGTCACGACTCAGCAGTCATCCTCCAGAACTTTTAATTAAAACTGGGGATGGGAGTGAAGGGAAAAAAAGGGCCTCCGATTAATAGAGGCGCGATACGTTTTAAATACGTTCTTCAGGAAAGATGTGCTAGTTAATTAGAGTCACGTAGCCACAGGCAAACGAAAATCATCTGTGATGACAGGCGAGCAGGCGATCCCTCAGACGTTCACCTTCAGCCTGCCTGCGTCCTCGCAGGAGTTTGAATCTGGAGGAGTTTGAATCCTACCTTTGTGGTCAAAGCATTTCATTGGTGATATTTTGGAGCGGATAAAACGACGCTTGCGTTTCGCACGTTAGCTTAGCTTCGTCGAAATTCGCAGGGTCGACGAAGGCGGAGGAATGTGAACTCGATCTCGTTTCAACGGAAGTTTGCTGATATCTTCCTCCGCCGTGGCCTGGTCCTCTCAGCATGTCTCAGTGTGAGCTGCAGCCTCTCCGGTTCAATAGGTTGAATTTTAATGGAGCTCTCTCTTTTGTATAATTGGCCAAAAGAGCATCCGGGAGCGAGGGCGGGCCTCCACGCATGCCGACCGACTGCAAATGATTTATTTGTCTGCTCATCCCTGTTGCGGACTGCCAGCGGGATGGACACAAGCAAATGGCTGTGAAGCGTTGCCAAGATGGGTTGATAGATGGATAGACAGCTGGGGGGTGTTTGAGCCGCTCCGTGGGAGCTGGTTGGTCGTGTTCGGATGGGTGGGACAAAAACCAGGAAGTTGTGACATCCTACCTATGAATATGAGTTGAACTTTGACTTAGCAGGATAACTTATTCAGAATCCAAATTGTTTTCCGCCAACGCAACGACTCTACGAGGGTTCAGCCGTGCATAAACAATCATTGAAATGCTGGTGGACTGCAGATTGAAGTCAAACACAGCTTTGCAGCCGTAAACAAATGCAACATAGTAATTGGAATAGGCATAACATTGATGGCTGAGCTTTTGAATCCTTTAGCTGAAATGTGATTGCTGACAACCAGTAATGGAAACAGAGACGCATGCATTTCAGAAAAGCCCGAAATTACATGCTGTTTACAAAGTATGGTCAATCTTGTCACAGAGTATTATCGTCATTTAGTATAATTTACGTTAGCAGTCCCTTTGACAGAAATTGTGCAGATGTCAAGCTTGATTCAATCACCGGTCTGAATCCATTACGGAGCCCGATACTGTCAAAGCTATGAAGTTACCAATCGAGTTCCTGATATTTAATTTCCGATAAGATATTTGTAAAAAAAAAAAGAATTTGCCGTGTATTACTGTATCGAATGTAGTGCAGCTGTCTATCGATACAAGAGATCACTTGTCTGAATTTGCTTTAAATGATAACAAAGAGGGCCCCCTTACAGGTTTCCCGCATTGACATTTAGAGCACCTTCTGTGACATTTCCTGGCTTCGCTCGGCGCAGTCCTCCATGTCACCTCCATTGTGCAAATGACCTCCCTCCCTTGACCTTCGCTGAAAGCAGGCCAGCTCCTCTCCCAGGCCGCTGCGGACCTTCCGCTGACTCCAAGGCTCCTTAGAAAAGGGGCCCCCTTTTCAAAGGCAGAGGACTAGATTGGATCTGCCTTCACAGGAGACACTTCTAGGAGTAGCTGACAGCTGCATGGTAGCGCAGTCTCCCCCCCCCCCCGCACCCACTCCCTCTCCCTCACCCTCCTTTTCTCACAGAAGATTTGCCCTTGATCGATACACACACATAAGCTCCAACATCTGCTGGGGCATAAGATGCAACAGCTTCCGACGACATTTCCCACTGAGCCGTGACACCCCCTCAATGGCTTCCCATATGGTGTTTCCCCAAAACCGTTTACGCGACTGTGTGATGCAAGGGGTAAATGCCACCATTCTGGTGGAGGGGCTGGAGGGGGCAGAGTGAGAGGAAAGGGGTTGGGGGTGAGTGTGTGTGTTTACGTGAGAGAGGCAGTGTGATTAGATAAAGCTTCTGTCTGCAAGCCAGTACATTGTGCTTACTGAGAGAGCAGACCAAACTGTCACTCCATGCGATGTGACAATGACATGACAGTCTCTGGCCTTTTCTGAATATGAACACAGTGTTTTTTTTCTAGTGGGGCATGCCAACACAGGAGCAGATGGCATATATGCATATCACAGAACAATGTTTTGACTGCAGAGTCTGACATTTTTCTCCAGTTAAATAATTAATTTGTTTACCCACGCTCTCATTTATTTCGGTCTCCCTTATCGCAGCGCATCAAAGAGATGCGTCCTCTGGGCGTCCGACTCCGCCACAGGCCTGATCTAGTCGAAGTACTCGCTGGGTTCAGGTCTATCGATTTGCATCGCCCAACCAAACTTAACTGAATATGCAGGGGAGCCAATCGCGAGCGCCGGCCCGATAGAGACAGACAAGCAGTCGACGTGCGCTCCGGGCCATTCGGGCTTACGTAAACGATTAGCATCGCAAATCAGCTGCGTGGCGTCGTCTCCTCGGTTGCATCGCTCCCTGACCTCGTTAAACGATCGCGAGGAGCGGGGGGGGGGAGCTTTCCGTCTGAGCCAAATTGTTGCGCCACATCCACCTTCTGGGACACATTGTAGAAGGCCGGAACCTTCTGTGCAGTGAGGTCAAGCGGAGGAATTCCAACTTGCGCGCAATGATGCATTTCTGGGTACGGCTACGGCAAACACGTCCCAGAAGCAGTCAATGATCAGCAGGTTTTCAGTCCAAACCGTGTTGTGTTTTTCTAAAGAACTCCCACAGGGTACGAAGACTGTTGGAGAGCACATCCGAAATGGCGCTCACGGCACAATCAATACGGATTAGAGGAATTAGGGATGCTCAATGCTAATTTTGCCCTTTATGTGTGTGTGAGAGTGAAAGACCGAAAGAGAGACAGAGTGTGTCTGTGCAATTCCTATGATACAGCAACCCAACCCCTTCAACAGCCAACAATTGGTCCATTACTGCAATGCCATACCTTGTCAGATCTGTCTGGCTTCAGAAATTCCCTCCCGATCTATCCTAATATTCTGTCTCCATGATAAAACCTGGCCTGAAAATTAAGTTGTTTGCCTACGAAGTCAAAGCTGCGTATTTACAAACTCTCCGATTCAAGTTGCCAATTTACAGTAGAGTTTCAACTACAATCCAATATCTTGTTCGAACAAATTCAAATGACAGTCACTCAACTTTGTTTGCACGAGTGAAAAACTTCCAAACCGGCAAGTTTCCCCCGAGGCAGTTCTCTCTCCCCGCTGGCTCGGCAGAAGGTCACATTAACCTACTTTAATGCGGCGTCCATGTTTGTCCTTCCATTGTAGACTGCCGTGTTCTCCAGCTCCCCGGAGACCAGTAGTCAGCCTCTCAGTGGCCATTTATAGCTGCTCAGTGTGAGTCAGGGCAGGGCTGTGCACAGCACGTCATTTAGCTCCTCCAGGTGGCAACCTAACGATCCGTGCAGGTGAGACCCAAGTCTCCCAAGGTCAAAGAGCATGCTGACTCACTTCCTCTTGACCTCGGAGGCGGGAGGCGATGTCGAGAGGAAGCAGGTGGCCGCGCTCGTTCGAGGGGGATGCTGATGAGGTACACGGGCCCTTGGTTTGTTTGAAGTGAGCTGGCAGTTTGTCAAACTTCACGCTCTCAATCGGCGGTTGGCTCCTGGCCCACTGTGTCGCCCTCCTTTGCTCTGAATTCTGGAATAACTTATGGATACTTTGTGTCCATCTGCGTGTGCTTGTGTGTGTGTGTGTGGGGGGGGTCAATACTGTACATTTCTTGGACAGAGCCACTGACTCATTACTGTTTTCTCTCTTTCTCTCTCCCCCAATGCAGCGCTCCAAAATAGCCGTTTATGAAAAAATGTGGTCGTACATGAAATCGGCCGAACCGTCTGTGTTCGCCAAGACCACACCAGACGGGGTTGCCCGGGTGCGAAAGTCGAAGGGCAAGTTCGCCTTTCTCCTTGAGTCCACTATGAACGAGTACATTGAGCAGCGGAAGCCATGCGACACCATGAAAGTGGGCGGCAACCTCGATTCTAAGGGCTACGGTGTGGCCACACCAAAAGGCTCTGCATTAAGGTGGGTGGGATAATATAACAATGTCCTCCTTGTTGTTATAGTATTCCACCTACCCTGATGTCCCTTGTTGTCTCTCTTTCCTCACTCCTCAACCTATCTTTTATTTTGTTTGTTGTTTTTTGAGGTCCATCAAGACATTAACGGTATTATGAGTTCCTTTAATCTAGCCTAGGCCTAAAAATGCCATTTTTATATATATTTTGATATATATTCTGTCACGTCTATGCGGTTTGTTTCTCTCTGTTTTCTTCTTTTCTCCACTCCCTCCCTCCTCTCTCTCTCTCTCTCTCCCCCTCCCCTCCGTGTACCTCCCTGGTCAATCATAGCATAATTTACAACTCTCTATCTGTTTGCTTCTGATGTCACTTCCTTCTCCCCCTTCCCCCAAGGACACCACCCCACTCCCACCCTCCCGCCTCTCCCTCTCCCCCTACCCCTCTTCCCCACCCTTCTCCCCCCACCCCTCCCCCTCTCCTCTCCCAACCTCCCCCCTCCGCTCTTCGTTCCACCCCCATCCCTGTTTTGTGTTCCCTCTTCCCCCCCCCTTCGATATCCCCTTCCGTCCTGTCCTCTCTTGAGTCTGCATTTTGCACTTTTCCTTCTAACTTAACAGCTACCTCTCTAGCCCTCC
>BROE01000017.1:3999376-4014831 GCA_036571765.1 Plecoglossus altivelis | reverse complement strand
CATTGAGCAGCGGAAGCCATGCGACACCATGAAAGTGGGCGGCAACCTCGATTCTAAGGGCTACGGTGTGGCCACACCAAAAGGCTCTGCATTAAGGTGGGTGGGATAATATAACAATGTCCTCCTTGTTGTTATAGTATTCCACCTACCCTGATGTCCCTTGTTGTCTCTCTTTCCTCACTCCTCAACCTATCTTTTATTTTGTTTGTTGTTTTTTGAGGTCCATCAAGACATTAACGGTATTATGAGTTCCTTTAATCTAGCCTAGGCCTAAAAATGCCATTTTTATATATATTTTGATATATATTCTGTCACGTCTATGCGGTTTGTTTCTCTCTGTTTTCTTCTTTTCTCCACTCCCTCCCTCTCTCTCTCTCTCTCTCCCCCTCCTTGCTCTGGGTACAATAGTCATATTTACTTAATCCATCTGTTTGTTGATGTGCCCCCTCCCTCCCCAACCCCTCCACCTCCACCCCTCCCCCCTTGCTCCGCAGCCACCCTCCGCCTCTTCTCACCACTCCCTCCCCCTCCTCCCCACCCCTCCCCTCCCAGCCGAACGCACTGCACCGGACCATCCTTGTTTTGTGTTCCTCACTTTTCCCCCCCCACTCTCGATATCCACCTTCCTTCCTGTCCTCAATGTGGCTGACCCTAAATACTGGCAGTTTTGCATTTGCTTCTAATTTAACAGTTCAACGCGTTTCCTTACTTAAACTTGCTAAAAGCTGCACTGTCACTTGTGGTGAATGTTAACGTGCATGCTGCGTGTTGTCGTTTCTTCAACTCTCAGTGACAGAACTGTCCCCATCCCCGCACACTTCAGTTCTTAGCGATGTAACCCTCCATGCCACCTCTCGAAATATGTTCCACTTTCTTTGCTGTAAACCGCTTCTTACCTCTCCACACCGGTGAAATTCTTGACCAATTTGCCCTTTTTCGTGCTCCCTTTTTTCAGAAACCATTGATATGATTATGATTAACTGCTATTGCTAATATTCTACGTATTAGATTTCTCACGGACCTGTTCATTTTCTTACAAGTCATGTTTTATCGTTTCAAGAAATGCTGTTAACCTGGCAGTGTTAAAACTGAATGAGCAAGGCCTCTTGGACAAATTGAAAAACAAATGGTGGTACGACAAGGGAGAGTGCGGCAGCGGGGGAGGTGACTCCAAGGTCAGCTGTGATGTCACCACAGTCGGGTATCGTAGCGTAGAGTAATCGGCAAGGCTGTCGTCACAGTAACCTGCGGTGTTTGGGCCACAACAACAGCCCCAATACCGCTTCCCCCCCCAAAGAAAAACAAAAGATTTAAAAAAAACAAGTAGCTGTTTTTTGATTGGATCATGCAACTGAGATCTAACTGGGAACCCTTTACTTGGCTAATGGAGGAAAAACACCAGTTACTGGTGAATTATTCAGACAGGGGCGAACTGGAACGGACAAGAATGAGAGCAGAGAAGATGGCTGTTTGAACCAGTCTTACTACACCTGTGGTAGACCACGTAGCTAGCTGTGAACTGCAGGGACAGTTGTTTTGTAGGCGAGGCGATAGGGTTTAGCGGTTTGACCTGTGGATGTCAAAGGCCGATCAGACGTTCCTCCGTTTTTAATATCCACAGGCCAAAGTGTTCAAACGAAACGTAAAGGTACTGCTTAATACGTTTTGACAGATGTGAGATAAAGGTAGACACGAGCGAATTTCGCTGGCAATAACGCCAGCAGCAACGATGGCAGGCCTAATCCCGTAATCAACATTAATGAATCATTTATCCTGGTTCTTTTTGAGCATAAAGCACTAAGCTGTTAAGTAGCACTCTCCAAGCTGCCACTAACCTTGGGTGCGAGGGCGTGCGAGGCGAACAGCGTAGTCTTGAGGGGACTAAGCAT
Organism: Plecoglossus altivelis; assembly: GCA_036571765.1. Taxonomy (NCBI): domain Eukaryota; kingdom Metazoa; phylum Chordata; class Actinopteri; order Osmeriformes; family Plecoglossidae; genus Plecoglossus; species Plecoglossus altivelis. The sequence goes on along the minus strand of BROE01000017.1, from coordinate 4,012,942 downwards.
TCCAGGCAAACGTGAGAATTCTAATGACACGTTGATTTAAAGGGTCCCAACTTTTGTCTGTCGTCCAACGTCCGTCTCCTTTTCTTCAAAAAAAAAAAAGAGTTTCAGCTTGTCGCCCCGACAGATTCCATCGGCTGGTCTCAGTCCAAGGGCACTCAGAGTGTCCCCACGGCCGGGATCCCCTGACCAATGGCACGCAGCAGGAGGCTGGGGAACCCCGACCCCCCCCCCCGACCTGCGGGCTGGCCGTGCGAGGGCGCGGCGAGAGAGGCCCCCCCACCCCCCCGCCCCCCCCTGTGGATCCGTCTCTGTCTCACGACTCCTCCGCTTGCATCGTGAACGCAGTGCACTCGGGCACATTGCGAGCGACGGGACACGCTCGCTTTGATGTTGCCGACTCTAGTCATTCATTCCTGAGAGTAAGCGGGATATGGATACTATCGGCATAGCAACACAAAGAAGGCGGTCCTTCCTGCTAGCAATGTGCCTCGACTCCTTGGTACAGAGTTATGATATCACACCTGACTGCTACATTTCTTGTTTGATATTTCATTCACAAAAAATGCATGTGTTGGTCATTTAACCGTGCGCTTCAAATATATTGTATGTAATAACCACTGAGCAAGGAAATTCAACTAGGCTGAAAACGGATCGCCTCAATGTCATTAAACACAATTTGATCTGATGCTTTAAGTAATATAGAACAACCATTCAGGTTTACTCCATCGGGTGTGATGGGATTTCGCTGATTAGTAAGTATATGGTGTACACTGTGTCTATGTATGAGAATTGGTTCATTAATTCTACCTTTAATTGTGTTTTTAAGTGCGTCATGTTTCCTCTGTGGATATTGCAATGCCTCAGTGTATCTGCTGTGGGTTAGAGGTTTAATACTATGCATGAGTTGTTCATATCGTGGGTGTTATTCATTGTTTGTCTCTGCTGTTATTGTTCGAGCTTTATCTCCTAGACATATCAAGTTCACAGTTCATATCAACTAATCCACCTGTGAACCAAGGACCCAGCAGATTGTCTTCCCTTCACTAACTCCTTAGGAATTGAAAATGGCTGTCAGGAACTGCAATATAATAGTAGAATGTACTTGACTGATTCCCAAGGGGAAATGGTGAAAATGTACACAAATGACATATATATCATCAGATCTGATTCACTCGGAACTGACATTTAAGATTCACAACCACCTCACACTATGATTAGCTCTGCTAAGGGAATCGAACAGGTTTTCGCTTTCACTCTGCCCCTTAAGTTGTTGGCCTAGATAAAGATGAGGATGACCCTGGCATGTCTCCCAGCCAGCGGTAACCTGCACAAGGTCACAGCCAGACATGCGCGGGCAGCCAGCAGCTCATGTCACATCACGTCAAACACTCGACCAGCAGACTGACACGTAGAGAGAAGCGCCCTGTCCCGTCAGCCTGTCAGTACACCCAGCCAGCGCGGCCCACCGTTGCTCAGTGACGTCTGCTAATAGCCCGCTAGTGAGGTGGGCCACATCCTCGTGAGACACCAGATGCAAGTTCTGGGGGATGAAAGACATCTCGCGAACTCTGTCGCGTTTGATGGGCGAGCCTTTGCAGAACAGCGTGGCCTCATTTCAATAAGCCTGTGATAAAACCAGATACTAGAATAGACAGTATAATTATGTCGTAAGGAAGGAGTCAGAGTCCTTCCTGTTTGGCGATGAAGCAAGAAAAAGATTTCCTCAGATCATTTCCTTTCCTTAGTCACTCGGATTTGGAAAATCTCCCCTGGGCTTGCCATTGAAGGACACAGTGTCCTTTAAACTATTGGCCAGTCTTTATCTCATGTCTGTCTACATTATGGTCCATCTTGGGCAGGTAATGTCCATTCAGAGGTCAGGTTAACCTTCAATATCCCATGGGTGTCGGCTACCCTTCTCATCACGAGAAAAGATCATCTCATTATCCCGGAGCATTACGTGGCCAAAGCAGCTGATACTAACTTCGTTGTTAACTTCTGAAAGCATCTTTGCAATACGTGTGTTTAAAATGTGATATATACTCGTTGAATTTCTCCAGAAAGAACGTACGTGCTCCTCCTCCTCTCTAAACTTGAAAACGGTGACATTCTCTTTGAAAGAGTGCAGTGGTGAATACAATATATTTCAAGAAGTTAAAGAACACTGGCATTTTTTTTAAGAAAGAAAGTAAACACAGAAATCTAGCAGTCACGTAGATAGCATGATGTCTTGCAAACCAGTAGCCCCCGCAGTTTGATTCCTGAACTGTTTGAGCGGAAAGAAATTCCATCTAGCTACAAATTTTGCTCTAATCCATCACAGCTACCTGTCACTACAGGGCAGGTAGAATTTGAAAGAGAGTAACTCTCTGACACAAATGCTGTTCCACCGCAATACAGGAACAGCAGTATTTTGTACTCCTGCACATAGTATCTATACCTATCAGGCCTGCTTTGTGGATGCGAAAATGGGTGTTTTTGTGAGACATTGGCTAACCTCAGCTAAAAACAAAAAATCGGGACTGCTGGTTTTTGTCTACCTGCTAGTCAAGAAAGGGTTCCTGTTAGATCCACTCTGCTAAACATTTGGTTCAAAAGCTACATGTGCTTCTCAGATTGCACCTCTTCATCATTACCATGATTGTACAGTAGCTATTTATTGTGCCATTTCTAATTTTGTCTACTTTGAACAGTGTGCCGATTACTCAAAGCGATATTGGTGGGGTCTGGCACTGTAGGGTTAGATTTGGTGTATGAAAGGTAACAGCATTTGCCTGCTCTCTGTCATGTGCTGGCCACGACCCTGCTCTATCGCTTTGTAAAGTATAAAGTAGTTAAAACATTTTTGAATAACATAAAATAACATAATATAATGTTATTTATGTTATTTCCCACGTGAAGAACTCCTGTAAACCTTGCAGTATTGAAACTCAGTGAACAAGGCATCTTAGACAAGCTGAAAAACAAATGGTGGTACGATAAGGGTGAATGTGGAACCAAGGATTCTGGAAGTAAGGTTAGTCGCTGCAGGTCTTTCTGTATTGATTTCAAATTGCATTTTGACTTAATTTTTCATATGCAAATACCTTAAGCATACGTAATACAAATATGTAATACTGTAGCTGTACAATTTTTTCAGTTGATTCTCTTTTCCTTTTTTTCTTCCGTTTTAGAATGCCACATCTGCCACACGTGAAACACTTTAAACACTAGCATCTCACCGTTCTCTTACACATACTTCACGTTATCATGACAATTGTTATAGTCGTATCATGATTCCTTAAATGATTATTTCGACACATCTTAGATCACCATGTTATCAAAGGTGCAGCATGCCTTACAATATGCAAAACTACATGTATTCATTATTATTATTATTATTCGACATTGAGAGCCGCAGAATTTTAACCATTATGCTGCTGTTTTGTTAACCAAACTTTTATTGAAATATTGTTTATTAGTGTCCTTACTTATTTGTGTGCTAATTGAGTATATTAAATCCATTACCATCATGCGGTGTGACTTACCAACAAGTTTACTTACTCTGACAAACTCCAAACTGACAGTCAAACGCCACCTGGCCACAGAGTGGTCAAGCGGTGTTTGACAGTCACGTTTGAAATGTGAGACGTCGCAATAAGGAGACTTTGTTTGCACACCTCATGAAGTTAAAGGAATTGATAAACCAGTTATTTAACCCTCTGAGAAACGTGAGGGATGGACACCATGGGGCTTTTAGCGACTCAACGTAGCACATTCTATTGGGGCACACTCATAGGGTTAAAATGCAAATGGTAAAAACTCTTATAAATACATTTCAATATTGAAGTTTGGATGTGAGTGGCAGCAAAATGGTTCAGTTCCCATCGGGAAATCGTAAAGTCTGGCGAGGGTACGTTGAAATGACTGCGGTGTCAAACTGTAGCGAAGTCAGAGTTGGGTTTTTTTTTTGGGGGGTGGAGGGACCTGTACGGCGTTTACCATCTTCCTTAGTAGTGGCCTGCTAAACAAGCCGCTGATTAGGTCAGATCCTTTTCTTCGATCTACATTCACCAGCCCAGCTGTTAACAACCAACAGAGTTGACCCTCCTATACTCTCGGAAGTTATGGATTGACGGACACGCTGGAGTCGTTAGTTCCTCAAAGCTTTCGACTTGAGCGTGGGAACGTCATGCGCGCGTCAACGTCTGCAGCTTAGGTCAGCGTAGCAGTAACTTGCGGTGGACGCGTCTCCGAGCGATTCGGTGTCTATTTCTTGAGCAAACTTTATTTCAGTCGGGGATGCCCATTATTCTATCAATAGTGGTGATCTCTGTTTGATAAATAGATTTGATTGAAGGGTCTTTTGGTGGGGTTGGGGGGCAGTGAGGGAGATTAGGCTGTTTGTTTGAGGTCACAGCCAAAAAGTCTGTAAGATATGCTTAACTCTGCTCTTTACGTTTCCCAGGACAAGACAAGTGCGCTAAGCTTGAGCAATGTGGCCGGTGTCTTCTATATTTTGGTTGGAGGGCTGGGGCTGGCTATGACTGTGGCTTTGGTAGAGTTCTGTTATAAGTCACGGCAAGAAACCAAAAGACTGAAACTGGCAAAGAATGCGCAAAACTTTAAACCAGCTCCTCCGGCAAACACCCAGAACTTTGCCACGTACAGAGAAGGCTACAATGTGTATGGAACGGAGAGTGTTAAGATATAAAGGGTACGTCTTGAGTTCTTCACCAGATGTGAATCGATTTGGTGTCAGTTCCATGAGCCGTCCTAGTCTTCTGATTGGCCTTCGGTTGGTTGCTAAGCGAGCGATACTGTAAAATAATGCTCCCATCAAGGCCATTGGACAGTTGTTGTTTTGGGGGGAGGGAGGGGGGGGCATTTTATGCACACATTCAGTTAATACTCCATAATCCAAGACATAAAAAAAATGATACTATTTAATGACCGTTTTGATTTTCACAGATGTGGAGTCTGTCTCTTCCACCAGGGCGTCTGGTAGAAGGCAAAGCCTTTCTTTCTGTGGGAACACGACACATTGCGGCTGACACCCTGGAGGCGACAGACTTGGTCATCAGCTTGGACCCAAACCCACTGTCAACAAACGCCCATCCCGGGTTGCCAAGCCTTGCACGATAATCGACAACGATGACGCAATAGGACTTGCGCTTCTTGAAACAGTGGACTTGCCTCTCTTAGTGCCTTACAGAGCAATGCAACTCAATTATAGTTCACTTGAAAAAAGAATCCTAAAAATAACATGGGGGGGGGTATATAGACAGGAAACATTGTTACAAAGAAAATTATGAACTGCTATTATCAATGGGTGAAAGTGTTTTAGTTAGATTATTTTGAATTTTAAAAGCCATTACTTGCCATCAAATCCATCCTGGAGTACATTTGAGGTCTTTTGAATCATTAACAGACATTTTAGTGGTGAAATGTTTAACTGAAAATATGTTGTGATTTATTTAATGTTCTGAAATTCATCTACCTATTTTACTATAAGGCTATTTTCAGTGTCTTGGTATTTACAGACACATCAATAAGATAGGATCAGTTTAATCAGTATTTACCCAGTTTTTCTTTATTTCATTTGATTTGTTGTCACCGTTGATAATTTGGAGCTTATAGGTGCTGCAAATTTCCTTAGCCTGGTGTACAAGCTAACGTTTCATTGAGGTGGAATTAGATTATTGTAATAATTACAATGCAGTGTTTGGTTTAAACCCCTCTCGATACTACTGCCAAAATTTGAAACTGATTTTTGAACACACATGGTGCCATAAGGTTTTCATTAGAAGAACTAACTCTTACACATACTTTAGTCATGGACACCTTCAGTACAGTATAAATGGTTTGGATGTTCATTTGAGTTTAAGAATGAATCACACTTTGTACACATTGAAATTGAGCGAGTATCAGTGCAATACAACAATATCCGAGTATACAAGCGCTACTGTACTACAGTACCTTGACACTTTGGTTGGAAAAAAATAGCACATTATATTCAGTTGTAATTTGCATTCGTTTTTCTCTGTACCTCTGTGGACTTTGTTGAAATTTGATTATGTAGTGAACGGAAAGGACGAAAAAAAAAAAATGGAGAAACGTGTACTAAAGAATGTTCAGTGTGTTTGTTTCTACAAAAACTGTGATTCCCGCTACTCTGACAACATGCCAAGACAGAACAAAAATCACAAAATCCGTTACTTATAAATGGTACCGAACCGTACGTGTTAAGAAACCTGTATATTTGTTTAGTTCATCAAGCCTTCTTCTTATCAATTCTTCCCTTATAAGATGCATGTGAAATTGGTGATCGCTTTACCAAACTGCAGCCTCCTGCAGACCCTAGGAAGTTAGCATACAATCTCAACATGTGATCCTTTCTGTCTTTCGTTTTGAAAAACTTGATTTCATTTGTAACTGCACCTCAGCAATGAGAAAATTGCCAAGCTGCATAGTGAAAACAAGAACTGCATGTGTGGCCATATTAAAACCTCATTAGTGAGGTTGTGTACAAAGAATTTTATTACATTTTGTAAATAAAAACCGATTCCAAAAACCACAGTCCGTTGGGAGAATTCTTAGAGAATGCCTCAGGAAGTCTTGCCCACTATGACCACGCAAACATGTGTGCTACGTCCATGAAGTAGAACTTGCATGCGGAGGAAAGCCGTCCCAGTGTCACAGTAAGACGCCACAAGAAGTTGACTCACTAAGAAAACTATCATTTATTAGTTTTTAAAAAAGCATACACTTGTAAAGTACAGCAGATAAAAACTCCAAAAAGTTGTTTCGAAACATTTGCATTTGGAGTACAAAGCTTTTGAAATGTTTTTATTTTTATTCATTTTTTACAATTCTTTATTTGCTTCAAGGAGGAACTGTCATTTTACAAATCATTTAAAAACCTGATAACACACTATCGCATAATGGTCATAGCAAGGGACATCAAAAAAATAAAAATAACATATGACATGACGTACATGTTACCTTCTTTATTATTGTACACATAATATACAAACTGGTCATTTGTATCATTACACTCACCTATGCCTAACTTTAGCCTGGATTAAAAGGAGAAATAAATAGACACGTAACTAGATGAGGCAAATGAAAGTGTGGAGAGTGTTAATTTCAATAAAACAAGTAAAGGGGGAGCCTGGCATGGAACATAAGATGGCATTTTCCATCAAGCGTATGATTATCCAATGTATGCTGTTATGCTTTCGAAAGAGCATTTACTACCGTTTCCAGATGTTGGAGTAGAACAACATGTCGTGATTTGAATAGCACACTGTGCCAATATTCAAAAGTAAGAAAGAAAAAAAGTAACAAAAAAAATACAAACAATTTTCAGCTGGTTACTGAAATACACCGAAATGGGAGAAGAGAAAAGAAGAAAAGAAAAGAGAGATCTGCAAGTTCAAACACTACAGCTAACATCACTTGAGGGCAGTACACGAAAACAACACAGGTAGAAATGAGAGTAACATTTCAGATGCAGCCCCCCTGTCAAGACTGAGCAAGGCAGAGGGGAACGGAGCGGTAGTTATCAACAGGGTACAGGTGTAGAGGGGGGGGGACGGGGGGACGGGGGAGGACGGGGGTCAGGGGGGGGGTAAAAGCACGGCATCTCTTCTGTTTGAGGGCAGAAAAGGCGCCAGGGCAGAATAACAGGGGTGGGCGGTGGTGAAGGAAGAAGAAAACAACATCAGTCCACATGACTCTGGTATTTGACTGAAACTGAAAGCAGCCTGAACAGAATGAATCGTAAAAATAAAAAAAAAAAGGAAACGAAAACGGAAAAAAACTATTTTGAACCTTACCGTCATCTGCACTGCATTAGCACACATTATCTGTGCTTGTCAGTCGATTTATGGGTATCATCATTAAGGGAAATATTGATTATTAATATTAAAAATAGCACAATTTTCACTGACGTACTACAGCCCATTCATTTGAACCGGGATTCCTTTGAGTAGTGAAATGAATAAGTAACTTCACCAGTATCACCTGAATTTCAAGGAACTATTGAAAAGAACAGCGTATTCAACCTGTTAATAGCCAAAGCTCGAGGAAATTCAGGAAATGCTGGTCAAGCTACAATTAAATTCCGAGGTACCGAAAAACTACAAAAAACTACAAAAGGAGATAGACAAACCCTGCGAGGTCAACAAGAAAGTAAATCCGTGTCACAGTACACAAAAGAAAATAGATGTCTGCTACTTGAAGGCAGAAGAAGCCATTTGTTGGTTTAAGTTTTCCCGCCAAAAAACAAACACTTAAGGATATTGTTTTTTTTCTTCCTTCCCGCCACTGCTGTCCCTCTTGTCCTTCTTGTCGTGCCTGGACTCCTTCAAAAGCCACGGGGGGGGGGAGAAGAAACCAAGAACGAAATGTCAGGCAAGGCATTGCAAACCGCTAGCAGCGACCACGCGCGAAACAGGCGACGGCGGCGGACGAGAATGCAACTTTACGGCGTAACGTATTTTAGACAGCATGCTATACCGAGAAAAGAAAAGAAAACAAAGAAACAGTTAACAACCTCTCGTCATTTGTTCCGTAGCTGGAGGCGGGACCAGCCTACCTTTTTGCCGCCGGAGTTTCTCTCGGGTTTAGCGGACTCGTTCTTCTCCTTGCTGGAGGACTTGGACCTCTTGCTCTTCTCTTTGTCGGCAGGGACAGGGGAGTCGGAGGAGGGGCTGGCACTCTGGCTGTGTTTGGTGGAGTCTGGGAGAGACAAGACAAGTCACGTTTCCTTCTCTCGACAGAACGGGCCCCGGTCGTTTGCTTGGTCGGGTTGGAAGGGGAAGGAAGTCGTCAAAACAGTAGCAGTGTGGGCTGGATGGACACGTTCTCATTGGGTCTGGGATTTGTCTAGTGGCCTGTGATGCGCTAGACTTGGTGCATGCATCCACGGTGGGTTCAGTAAATCTTTGCTTTTGCAACACTTTCCTGTGTCCGTCAAGTGCTTGTTTACTCAGGGCTATTAGGTTGTGTACCATTCGCCACAAATTATCCGTTTTTTTCGGAACCCTCATTTTTCGTCACTGAATTCCTTCGTCATTACGCCGAGGATACAGTCGACCCTGTGCTCGGGCATAGCTCCAGGCGTTTCTGAACTCTTATGTGTCAAACCCTTTCGGTCTGTCTAACCTTAATAGGGAAGTCTTGGCGTCAAATGAGTATCCTTCCCTTTTCTAGTTCGCCTGGGGTGACTTCCCCGCCGGCTTCTGCACACCGGTCAGTCTAGAGTCACTCACCTGCCACAGCCAGAGGGGGGAACGGACGGACCCGTAGCATTGCCTTATCCCTTCCCGGCACCCCATCTCTCAGGTAGTCCTAACCTGATCACAGATACGCTTGCCTCCAGAGTGGTGTTATCCCTGCCTGTACATGGCACCTGCTCTGCTGTCAGAGCTTGGCTCAAGGCATGCCGCTTCGTTCCACTTAACGGGATGACCGTGCACCAAAAAAGGCAGCTTGCCGTTTACCCTGCGAGGGCCTGGACCGACCGCATCTACCGATTTCTTAGATTGAGCGGTTCTTGCCCCAGGTTAGGGGGCCGAACAGGGGTACTAGGAGGTTTTGGTTTGAGTCTAGTGCAGTTTAAGATTCGCAATTTTCACATTTTTCATGTCCGATTTTAGGGACTCTGTGCAAGAGTGGAAAGTGCTGGAATTGGTGTTTGCGTCTTAATTTATAGTCGTATCCTTTTACATTCTTACCTTATTTTAATATTTTTCAGACATTTGTACATTTTTATCTTAGTTTGCTAACTTTGAACTCATTTCATTTGTAAACACGTGTATTATTCAATGAACCTGAAAGGATGACATCCAATTGACCCGTTGCACAATGTACAGTGACAATCAAGACATTCATTCATTCAACAAAGTTACCTGTCCCTGTTGTGGCTGACCAACCACAAGCAGGGTACGCTGAGGGCAACTCATTGGCTGCATAAAGACTTGACTTATTTGCAGGGTATGAGCGAGACGTTTGTTCTTATGCCTTATTTTGCCTCTTGGCTATTAGATTCCCCTGTTGTCTAAGTGTATGTCTGGGGTGGAAAGGATTCTTAAAAGCACTTACTGGTTCCGTTCTCGTCTTTTCTGCGCTTGGATTCTTGACTTGCTTCGCGTTCGCTGTTCATGTGGTCCTAAGGAGCAACAAAAAGGAATCGGGTCAGTCAATCTGCCTTCCTCGGTATCTTGACGACACCCCCGCCACCGAAAGCGGGTGGCGGCGGTCCGACGCGACTGCACCGCGGGGCCACTCACTCTCTTCCTGTCCTTCTTGTCCTTGTCGTCCTTCTTCTCTTTGGAGCGACCTCGCGTGCTCTCGGTTTCTTTCTTGTCCATCTCCCGCTCTCTGCTCTTGGACCGCGCAACCGAATTGTAGTTGATATGGTGCTGCAAAGATAAGGACATGTGACCCAAACAGAAAAGGCGGACCAGGACAAACGCAGCCCCCGACTCCACCCCCCCACCCCCCATCACCGCTGGAGGAACTTGCTGTCATGTGTAAGGTGCACCTCTACTGCATTTCTCACTCCCTCAACTCACTCACCTCTCCAAGTCACCAGCGGCAACAACATTCCCCACTGCGTTTTTTAAAACCCCCCCCAATCGCTTGACAGAACTAGCGAGTGTCTGACAGTTCCTCGAGCTAAATCTAGCCGTGGAGGTTAAATATTCAGGAACATGCGCGAAACAAACAACATAAGGATCGCAGACTTTTGAGCACCAGAACTGAGGAAAGACCAAAGTAAGAACATATTGACAGTGGTGCCAGAGAAACTATGTTGAACCCCCATGGAAGAAAAAAATAAAATTAGCTCGTAAAAGAAAAGCTTGTGAGCCGTAGTCTAAATTATTCACCTGAACCCATCTATGGTTCATCTGCCTGGTGGGAGAAAGAGAATCCAGGCAAGGAGAATAACTCAAGTAAGGAAATGAAGTTGGTTCGATGGCTTGAAAAAAAGAAGAAGCAAAAATAACTTGTCTTCGACATAAAAAAGGTACAAAAAAAACAACAACTAAGTACAAGATGTTTCGCTTTATACAAATGTTGGGTGTCTGAGAGAGGTCAGTCAAAAGTGAACCCAACTGGAGATAAACTTTCTGTCTAGCTCCTCCAACACCTCTATACACGGATAATGACTCCACTGGGAGACGGCTGGGGACAGACTTCAAGGGCGGCTGTACAAACTGGTCATGTAGACGCCGGCTGCTTGAAATCCGGCCCTTTTAGCCTCAGTCTGCCCCCCCCCCCCAACCCCACCCCATTCCTCCTGCAAGTGGCATGATCAGCAATTTCTCCACAACAGTCCAGCTAACATCGACAAGCACTTCTCATCTCCCCTGCATCCCTCTTAATAAAGGCAAAGGCTGGCTAAATTCATACATTGAAGATGATACTGGCCCACACGATCGATTCTGGCCCCCTAAGTCATGTTGAAGTATCTCGCCTTCACCTAAACTGAGAATGCGGCTGACTATTGAACGATTCTAAGCGGGCTACGTATTCTCCAATAAATCAAAGGAACGTTAAAGCTAGCCACTGAAGATTCGGTTCGACTCTTTTAAGCATACGAGAAGAGCAAAAGCATGCCAAATCAAGCAGCGAACAGAGCGCGCCCAAACCTTGGGAGCAGAATCCTTGGGTTCGTTGCTATTGTCCTGTAGGAATGAATGGAGACGACAGATGAACTGAGGGGGGGTTGTCAGACAGCAGAAGAGGCGGAGGCGGAGGAGGAGGGAGTGTGCGGTCCATGGCCGGCACAGGTCCACGGGATCACTATTCCCCCCCCCCCGAACGACCACTGACCTTCAAGGGCTAAGGCTTAGACAAGATTATTAACAGAGGAGAGATCTTAACATCTGGGATGACAATAGAAATCTTTACATAGGAAGACCCTGAGGAGTGTGATGGAATACAATCTCGATTCTACCAAAAATCTACCAAATCTGGTATTAAATGCATATGAAAGTGTGTCTCCCCCCCGTCCCCAATTGGCCTGAAGCACCACTGATGTTTGAAAATAATAATAATAGAAATTTGTGTATAGTGCATGTGCTGCTAAAAACTACCTTGACGACTACGTGTGTGGGAAAATACTGTGTGTGCTCTGGGTCCTACAGACTGACTTACTACATTCATAAGTTCTGTTGCTGTCACTTACAGTTCAGGATGGATAAGACACAGGGAGCCTATTTCTCTGGGTGTAGAGTAAACATAAAAACCTATCACATGCTTCCAAGGGACTGGGCAACGCTCCAGGTGATCCAGAAGGCTTCGCCCACTCTCTCTCTCTCTCTCTCTCTCTCTCCCCCTCTTTTTGGGGTGGGAAGGACTGCGTTTCTTTCCTCAACCATTTCTCTTTTTGGGGGGGAGGGGAGTGATGTTTTCTTCCATTTGTTTGCTCTTTCTCTCTCTCTCTCTCTGGATTGCTGGTGGCTTTGGCTTCCAGGACTTGTGGGACGACGTCTGATGGGGTTTTAGAGGGCGGAGGGGGGTTTGGTGACGGTAGAGGGTTGATGGGTGCTGCTGGTGAGGGGTTGGTGGGTGGCGCAGGGGGAGGTTGGTGCTGTTGGGGTTCGCAGACCGGACAGGGGGCCGACAGGCACGACTGGGGCCCATCTTGAGTGGCGCTGGACCAAACGAACTACGCGTGTGTCGGAAGGGGGGGGGGGGGGGGGGGGGGGAAGAGGGGAGTTGGACGATGACATGACGGCAGCTGGCGGTCGCCACTTCCTACAGCGAACAGAGACTCTGCTCCTGGACACCGCCGGGATACTCTGGGATCATACCACTGCTGGACTTCCCCCGCTGACTCCGAAGAGGGGTGGGAACTGGTCACGCTGCTTCCGACGGTGACATCTTCTCAGCTTGCAGAAAAAGAGGGGGTCAGGAAGGTAGGGATATCTTCATTTTGGGGGTGGCCATTTCGGACTGGGAAACACGGCTCGCAGGGAAACGAAATCCGGAATTCTTCCTTTTCATCTTGAAGGGCGAAAATGGGGAGGCCGTCTTTGGAAGCCACTATCTTGGAGGAATATATTGCTCACTCTCTCTCTCAAAAAAAAAAACTTTTTGAATTATAGAAAGGCATCGAAACTCCGCTCTCTTTTCAAGGCACTTTTACCGCTTTCCTTCACATGAAAATAAATAAATATTTCAATAATCAAGTAATCGATATATACATTATTCCAGTGGCTAAGTCTTTGAAGGGTTTCCCCCCGCTCAGGAAAATCATCGATGATAGAAGTTCATGGAATTTCTTTTCCCAGCTCCCATGGGTCTAAGGATGGGGGGGGGGAGATTCCTCCAGGGTGCCTCTCGCTTTCTCTCTCTCGCCCTGTGTGTGTGTGACCTCTCCTCCGTGGTCTTGAAGGTGCCGGTGGTACACGGGGAAAAAAAAACGGACAGGAACGCTCTCCGGCAGGAAAAGGGAAGAAACACGGGCACAGCCGTCCTCAGGCCATACTAACCTTAACAGAGGAGGAGTGGGATGGCGAAGAGTGGGCGTCGAGCTTTCGTCTTTTGTGATCTGGAAACAGTGTGGGG